>ARYC01006986.1:0-12156 GCA_000711775.1 Oxytricha trifallax
TAAAAACCTTTTATAACCAATTACAAAATCCTCATTTCATATATAAGTAATAGTTGATTCTTTTGAATCTAACTACAGGGCACCTTTCTAATAAGAAATCAAAATACCAATATATTCCATTAAGACTTAAATCGAATTAAAAGTTTACGATCAAGAACAAGATTTCTTACCATTCTAAGACTCTTCCCTTTCTAAGCCCTAAGGGGTACTAAATAGAAAGATTGGCAATACATCACCATAAAAAAAAGTATATCAGAATCTGATCAGTTTCTGATCAATACTTTAACAGATCCATTAACTAAATATTAACTGGATACAATCTAACTGGTCTACATAAAGCTGGACTTATTACTTAGAACAAATTAAGTAAAATCTAAACTTCTAATAAGTAAAGAAAGGTTTCAATTACTCTAAAAACTAATCGATTACAATGAGATTAACTAAGATCCTTACTTTACGAAGTCTGAGATTAAAAAGCTCAACTAACTCAAGCCATTATTCTAACTTGTGTTAGAAATGAGAACTAGTTAAGAAAGAGCACTTCTCACTAACCTGATGTAATAAGACAATAATATTATGGTTGATTAGCTCCCTCACAATTATCAGTTATCATAACATTCCTTTTTAAAGAAAAGAAAAATGATAAAGAAAGATAGACAACACAAGATTCGACAAATTGATCAAGAGATTCAGAGGAAACAGCAGAGAAGAATTTTGAAAATTAATGTCTATATTAACGTTTCAATTACTTAATTATAAAAGGACTTGACCTATACATATTACCATATAGATAAGATCGGGGGTCTATTATCGATCATGAATTTTTGAAATTAAAGAAATATTAAGAAATAAATTTAACGTAATATATTTATCATCTCTTAATTTAACATTAAAATGGTTGAATATGCAATTTTACAAGCAGATATTAAGGGCTTCCCTTTGTTAAACGCTTCCATGATCAGTAAGTATGATTTTACAACAAAAAGTTATTTAATCAAATATTAATAGCTCTTTCCATCTAATTTAAACATTTTTGAGAAAATTTTTTGTGATAATCAACAAAATATAGAAAGTGAATGCGAAGAAATATTAAAAACATCTGTAGTTCTAAATTATGAGAAAATATTTAGTCTAATCATATTAATTCAGAATAAAGCCAAACTTTTTTCTTCTTGGCCAAATAGTATCTGATTTGGAGAAAAAATAATTAAAAAGTAAATAAATCAGCATATTAAATAATACTACACTAATAACTAAAGTATTCAGACTATTTGCGCTAATTAATTTCACATTTTTGTTTTTTTATTCGAGTAATATAATTTACGAATATAAAATTAATGACCAGTACTTTGTATTTCATAATTTGTTTTTCCTAATGTTTTGTATTTTATCAATATTATTATATTATGTATATTTTTATTTTAAATAAAAGAAATAGTTAAATATATATAAGGGTTGTTGATTATCATTTGTATAAATTAAATTATAATTTATTGTAAAACATAAAAAACACTAAATAAATTGTACATAGAATGTACACTACCAAAGCTTACACAAAGATCTTCATAAGAAATTTTAAATTAGTAAAACGCTAAAAAACGAACAGAAGTCATCTTAATAAAATTCAAAGAATGTAAAAAGGATGTTCTTATTATAATTGATTGACTCTAACTGGCCCTTAAAAGATTTTCAAAATAAATTTAGATAAGACAAGCCAACAATAATTTATCTTTTCTCTTAAGCTTAAAGTAACAAAAAAATCAATTCTCTTCACAACATAGCTCGCTAGAAAGATGAATGTGAGCAAACTATTTTAAATAAGACTTATTAAGAAGAAAAATCAGTCAAGACCTAACCATTTATAATGGATAAATTAAACCCTAATCCAATCCAAAAAGATACAACGGAGCTTTAATGGATAGCGTCAGGTAAACCTTGGAATACAGAATAATCCTTACAAGAAATTCTTAACGTAGACAAAATGCAGGTGTCAAGAAGGAATATTTAAATTTTGAGCTAAAACTGACTAACTGAGATTGACAGAGTTTGCTAACATAAACAACTGAACAGCAACTTAGACATATTATATTTGATATGGAAATATATTATCACCAGATTAAACAATCTTCAACAACCACAGAAGTAAATAAATTGAAGATAACTCAGATGGAGTAGACACAGATATAAAGTATATTAAAGATGACACAAGTGACTCCTCAGATTACCAATGTACTCCTCCTATATTTAATAGAAATAATTTATTCTTAATTTAATACATGTAAAAAAAAACTCTATTACGTAATATTAAATAAGAAAGTAAATTAATTTTAATAAAAGGTGGACCCAATTTTAAAACAATAATAAAATATTCGTATATTATATACTCCCTGTATCAATGGAATAATAAGGAGAAACATTTGCAAAGGGTTAGTAGATTCTAGATTTGGAAAAAAATAAAGCCATCACTGTTTTGAATATAGTACTTGCTTGATAAAAGAAATGCTTAAAGTCATTAATTATTATTTAAATGACACCATTAGTATTTATAAATTTCTGAAAAACATTAGTCTTGTGAAGATGACTAATACAATTAATCATAAGAAACTAGAGTGCCTTCCAAGACTCTATTATGATGATCTAGCTTGAAGAAATCCTAATATCTAATACAGTGAAAATTCTACAAAAAGCCTTCCAAAATTAATAATCTTTCGTTAGATCTGACATATATTAAACTCTCACAATAGCACTGTAATTCTAAATAAAAACTAAGTAGTAGTAACTTAAATTAAATTTGACAAATATTGATAATTATTTCTTCACTAATCGCAATGCAACTGACTAAATGGAAATCTAAAACAAAAACCAAGAAATAATAGTTAACGAAATCCAAGAAGAAAGTAGATTACCCAAATTAAAGGAAACAGAAGGGTAATAAACAAATATAGAGAGAGAAATGAACAAATAAACTAAAGATTTCTAATAGAAAGCGTTTGCCCTTTTTTGAACAATTAAATAGTGTGAGAATTTCCAAGCTTTCAAGTTGAATTTAAATATAATTATCATTTATCATAATTCTTTTTTTTATTTATTAAAAAGTTGGTACTATATATTTCTTCTTAAACAAAATTAATTAAAATAAATATTGAATCATTTATTAATATAATTTTAATTTTAAATTTGCTTAAAATCTATTAATTTCATACTATAATTAATTAAAAAGAAAATAAAGAATCTCGACAAATTACAACTATTTATTTTGACTATCATTCTATCAATAATTAAATATCAAGTCCTTAAAGTTTAATTATGAAAATCCAGAGTATATAATTCAATTTTGATGCAATATTCAATGTGAATGAAATAGCGCAAGCTCAGCTGCAAGTCTCTCACTCTTTATTTAAAGTTTTACTACTCTATAATCCACTTTAATTATTTGTTATTTCTGAATTTAAAGACATGAAAGAGGAACTAAAATTTAAGAATGATTAAAATATCTATCTTAACATATTTTAATATCTCATTTATGAAAAATCAAATTAGATATTGATTCAATTATCGCTTGGCCGGTAATTTATTGAATTTCATACTCGATATGGATAGAAAATTTTAATTGATAAAATTATAGGGTACGAATAAAAGATTTTATTTTGCCAATTATAGAGCAAATATTAAATATATTAGTATAATAAATGAAGTTGTTTTAAGGCATAATAAATAATAACAATAACTAAAGATTTCATTACTATGATATTTATATATATATATATATAAAAGAAATAATAATGATATAATTGGTGATTAATTATTTTATATTAAAATTAATTTAATATTTAATTATTGTAAATTTTATTGTAGTTTTTTAAGAAATTAAATATAGTACATCATATTTAAATAGGACTTTAATAAAAAATTAAAAGCCATCAATTAAAAATTTAATTTTTATATTAATTTTATTCTTATTTATAAGCTATTAATAAGAGTTATAAATACTGACATCTTTTCAAAACTAATTTGATAAGAAAAAACAACTAGTACTAGTGACTCCCAGCAATTATACCATTAAGCAAGTATAACTAGAGAGAACCCAGCTAGGAATGGGTACTGAGGTTAAGGTGGATGAAAGATATAGACAGGCTTGTCATGTACAGTAAAATCATTGCAAGTAAAACTAAAAAATATTGTGACTATCTTAATGAAGACAGATAATACTAGTGACTCTTTTGTCAGTGCTTGCGCGTGTAAATTCATCAAAGTTGCATAGCAAGTTAAAATGAAATGATTTGGAGACACCATTAGTGTCAAGATTATTAGATTTAATATATTATTAGTAGTTAATGAGTAATCTCAAATTAAAATTAACATATCAATGTTTAATACTAAAATCAAACCATCAATCTTAGTCGTGACGTAGACGTATCTAAGTGAGTTGACGTGTCAAACCGTGACGTGTTTCGTCATGAAGACAAAAAACTCCGAAAAACCACCCCGCTTCCCATTCCACATCACTCCAAATCTAGATGCATACGAAGTAAGAGCCCCTTTTGGTGCATTCCTGCACACAGGGGAGTCCTTTCCGTAGAGCTCGCAGAGCTCTGCTTCCTGTTCTATTAGAAAGTCCTGGGTAAGATTGGTACCTCACCCAGCATAACTTTCTAATTTAATATTAATATATTATTTAAAAAAACCATTTATCAATAACTATATTTATTAATTTAAATTCTATGAATATTCTTAATATTACTTTCTATATATTTTAAATAGTCTTTTTAAATCTCTCAAATAAATGCATGTATCCGCAAAACCTTTATCGAACTGCATCTTGACGCATAATTTTAATGATCTATTATAACTTTCTTATAATATAATATTATTCACAAATAATGTCATTTAATCTCTAGGGGTTTCATTTTTTCCTTTTCCAACATCTATTTCTGCTCAGTAGGACACAAGCATTCTGTAGAGTACAATAAGTATTTGTTATTAAAGAAAATTTTCACAAAATACATAGAATAAGTGCGCAGACTGAAAGAGTAGTCGATATAGAAAGTATTGCTAAATATATATATATATATCAATTTCTTTATTTCTTGGCATTAAAACTCAATATAATTTGATAAGAAGAAATCATATTGGATTCTGTAGTACTTGAGTGGATCCGAACTCAATTGATTGATAAGCGAATTAGAGCAGTGCACACAGTAAGATGCTTCAGGATTCCTATTCCTACTTATTCGGAAGGGCCTTGCATTGTCATTGAAATACTATATATAAAGTATAACCCTCGAAGAAATCCTATAACATTGAGAATAATTCTTAGTCAAGAGAGGAAAAGGGCGAGAGCTTTAATATTTGCAGGTTTAACAGATTGGAATTTATATCCACATCTGAAACTATTAACACTATAGGTGTAAGTCGCACTTTAGTGTTTCTAAAGCCATTTGGGAAATATTGATCTTCAATTATCTTAGCTCATAGGACACTTGTCTGAATCAGACACATCATCTCTCTTCCTTTTTTATGAAAAATGCATGCTGCTCTTGGGAGATCTCTGTAGCACAGATACCCCCTTAATCGTTTGTAATACTTTTTTTCTCAACAATATGGTTAATATCAAATCTAGTTTTGGCTGATTAATATGTTGAAGTTAGAATGGAGAAATTCATGAATGAAATATGATTGAGGTTGAAGAGCCAAAGAAGATGATGTTGATCAACTAACTGATTCCTTCTCATTATTAAATAGCCGGAGCTAATTATACAACTGCTAATTATGGTGACGATTAAAAGATGTACGATTTGTCTAACCTTGCTCAAGCAAAATTGCTCTCAATGCATATTAAAGCAAAAATAATAATAACATACAAAAAGTTTAGAAGGCTTTTTGCTAAATCACAATTAGCTGCTTGATTAACAAGAATCTGATACAATTAGTTGAAAAAACCAGCTTAGATTTGAACAATATCGATCTCTTCTCTTTGATAAAATAGAAACTAGTAACACAATCATCCAAGATGAATAACTTGAAGCAAAAATAATAAATTGATAAATTAAATAATACTTTCTTTATTTAATTTTCACATGATCTTTTAATTAAAAATAGACGTTGTCATTTTATAGAATATTTTAGTTTTAAATATACTCATTATAATTTTACTTGCAGGATAGATACTCAATTACAAATATATTAAACATGATCACTATGAATTCAATAATGTTAATCATCGCTCTTCAATCTTATTTTTCAAATTAAACTCAGGGAATAAACTAATTCGAAGTGTGCTTACTGATCACTTTCTTTATGGTAGAATACAATTTATGACACATTGATTTTAATTATTTGATAGAAAAGGCCATTAAATTTTCATATACTTGAGTATCAATGATTATAATGCAACAGTGTCTATTATTAAACTTTAATCAATTCTTTAAAGTCTCTCCGATAATCATATATTCAATCTAATAATTATAATAATATAATTTTACTCATTTAAATCTTAATTTAATTGCATAAATTTAAAAGGATTTTGAAAATTTATATTGGAATCTTAATGATCAAACCACTTCCATTTATTTATTTTAGCAATTTAGCTTCAACATTATTTTTGTTTAATCATAGTTTTGAGTAATCTTATCGATTGTTACCATCTTCAAGTAAAACTAGGATTAATAAACCTTCTACTTTATCTATCTTAAAACTCAGGCTCTCATAAAACTTTATCGTTGACAGACCATTTTTGTGTATCCTTTGGCTTAAAGACTAGGATCTAATTTATTGTAGGTCACTCGTAAAGAAATATAACGTTAATCTATTGTAGTGTTTCAAGAGTGTACTTTTATTGTTCATTGAGCTAGATCTAAATTATAATTACTAAGTTAAAATATCAATTCATTCTTATTTAATTAAGATAAAGTAGTTAACAGTATATAGACAGGTAAATTTGAAAGAAGTATCCAGAGCATTACCAATAAGCATGTATTCTAATTCTGAAAGACAAAATTAAGATGCATATATATTTATAAATTTCATACAAAACTTCCCTTAATTTGAAGTTTAAAATTGAGCAGCACTTTTTAATTAATTTGTTATTACAAAAGTAATTATAATGGAATATTTATAATTTACGGATTTAATTATAAATTATAAAATATTGTAATATCTTAAATTTTCAATAATTAATAACTATTCTTATTTTAACAAGCATATAGTTATTCTTTTTCTTTATTGAAATTTGATTAATAAAAAGTTAATATATTTGCTTTATGTATACTTCCATCAATCAAAGCTTCGTCATTGCGTTGATAGACAATTCTGATACCCTAGTAATATATCAATATGAATATGATTGTTATTGTTTAGATTTTTATTTATGATGTCTTCAACTTAGATTTGTATATTTCACCAACCTTTTTACTGTATCCGCTAAGGTTGTTGATGTTTATCTGCTGATATTATTTGATCATTCCTTAAAATCTCTACGGCATAAAAAATAGTCTAATAACATACATAAAATTTAGAATTGATATTCGTTTCTTTGGGTTTTAATTTTCAAGGTGTAAAGTGGTATTATAAATACCTGATATAGTGTATACTTAGGTTTTTCGTACTTGAACTCTTGGGTAGTTTATCTTTAAGCTTGTTTATTCACTTAAAAATTACACTTTATAGAATCTTTGCCTTTTGATATTTTAGATACTTATTATTTTATTTTGGTATCTAATTTTTCTTAGCGATTATTTTGCATTTTAATTGATACGAATTTGTTTACTTTACTTTCTCATTGAATTAATTTGATGAATTGCTTATATATACATTATTATTTCTTTAAGCAATTGTGACAGCATGTGATTATGAGTCAATTGCCAGAACTTGCTAACTCAACAAGTAAGGGGAGGGATGATTGATAATGTCGAAAATAAAAAGGATGAAATAATTACTAAATAATTATTTGCCTAGCTTAAGCTCAAGTATTAAATTCCATAAAGCTTTAATAACAATAATAATTTCAATGAACATTTTCATTTTTATCTTTTATTTATAAACATACAAGGTTTGTTTTATCTTCATTTGAGAATGAACTATTAATAATCATTATAATATCAATCTTATTCTTCCTGCTCTATTGTCTATTCTATATGAGGCATGCTCGCCGAATATTTTTATTTATTGACAACAAATTGGAATCATTAGGTCATCAAATGAATAGCAATATGTTAGTTTTACCTTTTTTACTTCATTGATCCATCTGAGAGTCAATCATTTTAAGTCATTTTAATTGAAGCGTAATATATTTTAATTATTTTACATTAATATTATTTTGATAGATTAAATAAAAAGTAGAAAAATATATAACGTAGTTGCATAATCTTGTTTTTTATTGCTGACATTGCTGAAACTTGCATCAGAAGCATTAATAGGAATTTGATGGACTTATTTTTCGATTAATTTAAGATAAAACCTTTAGATGTTTCTGTGCTTTAATTTTGATCTTCTAATGTCATTTAATTTTCCAATTCAATTTATTTAATTTCTACCTTGGGAATCTAAATAGTATGTGTAAAGTGTTCATCCAGTTTGTTTAGATTATGCGAATAAGACAATTTAAAATAAATAAGAGGCAACAATTTGTTAGATAAATAAGTTAAATAGTAATTAAATATATAGGGGGGGGAAAGTTTCCTGCACTCGAGGAAGTTTCCTGCACTTTTTTTTTATTTTATGTAAAATTTAATATAAATCATAAAATTAAATTTTTTTATGACTCACTTATATTAATAGGATTTTTATACAAAATAAAAGTAGTTCAAAAAATATAGTCTAACTTTATATAAATTTTAAAAGAACATATAAATTGAATTGAAATTTAAATAACAATTGGATAAAATACTTAGAATTACTTTAAAAATGAGAGGACAATATAATGGCTAAGATAAAAAAACCAAAAAATATCAGATGAAATATGTCAAAAATTGGAATCTAAAAAGATATATTGACTAATTGATTAATAAATCAAGTATAATTAATTCAATAAAATTCGTTCGGAAGTTGCATTATAGTTGTAATAAAAATATTTTTTTATAGAAAAAAATATTTTTAAAAAAAGTGCAGGAAACTTTCTCCCCCCAAAATATCTTCAAATAATGTATGATTAAATAAAATAAAAATATAATTGTAATTAAGATAGCAAATTTAACTGCTATAGCTCATAGCAGCAGTTGAAAATCAAAATAAGTTTATTCAGCTAAATTATATTAAAATTAGAAATAATAAAAAATATACTCCACTATAAAATAGATTAAAGTAGGCATAATTTCTTTAAATGGCTATCTAAGACTCATATTAGTATGTTTCCGATGTTCGCAGGCTTTTATATAAACGGATAGCATCTTGAAGAGATGTGAAAAAAATAATAAATTAAATCTATCGAGTTTGTGTGTTCGGAGTCAGCCCTTCAAAATGAAAGGAAATAATAAATTCCATGGTCATTAAATCAACGCAAAATACATTATTTTAAAATATAAGAAAGATAATAAAAGACTAGCAATGAAAGAGTCACTCATGTTTAGGACCACTTTCATTATAATGAAAGTGCTTTTGACACTTTACGGTAAACGTGAAGAGATCTATGAGTTTTTTAAAAAGGATTTACAGATTTCTATTAATATAATGAATAATAAAAAGATAAAGGAGGAGAAACTTGTTTAAGTACTTTTATGGTTTTAAGGTTCATCTACTTAAAAGTCAGCTGATAAATTAAAACTGAGGCTGAGTCTTCAGAGAAACTACAATTATCAGTTGCCTTTGAAGTGTACAGTATTTGTTGCAGACAATTCTTAATACACTTCGAGGAATCCGCAAGAGAAGATGTGAAAATATTTATTATTTACATCTATTTGGTTTGTATCTTATGCTCAGCTTTTTAAAATGCAGTAAAATTATCAATTTCGTGATCATTAAATATAGGCAAAACCATGATTTAAATACTTTAGAAAGGAAAGTAAAAGACTGATACTGCACAAGACAATCATATTTGGATCCCCTTTTAATGATAGTGCTTTTGACTATAATTGTTAATTGTTTATCTTTCTCACGAATTCTCTTAAAATATTTAATGTTTTATTAGATTAAATTTCCTTTCATAACAAGTTAGCTATTATATTGTTATAATTATTAATGCAAATTAATAAAAACTAATGTATATATTATCTTAGATTATATTTATAATCTTACTCTTTATTTTAGGGTCATAAAAAATTTACTACACAATCTATTCGCAGCTTTACTTTTTAATTGTAGTTTTCTTTTACTCAATTTCTTTAACACTTATTTTTAATTAAATTATAATAAATTTTTTAATTTCACTTTTATGATTCAAGTAAATATTCATATCCCATATTAATGTTAAATTTTTATGACTTACTTTTTAATGATTCTAAGATAATTGTATTATTATTTTTTATAATAACAACTAAAATATTTTAAATTAAACCACTTATCTAAATTCAAATAATTAATTAAATTAAATTTACTTAATATACATTTCAAAGCCAAAGCTTAATTAAATTAATAAGATTTACTTCATATTATTCAAAATGAGTGCCTAAATTAGAAATTTAAAATGAAATGATAGTTAAATATTTTTTGGAATATTTAGTTTAAAATCCTTAAATATTAACTTCAATTATGGGTTTACTGTATTCTAAGTAAAAGAAGTAAATCAGGAGAGAAGAATGTGAAATATGGGAAGTTCAGTGATGAATTAATTCATATTCTATAGTAAATGATTGTTTCTCCATAATCATAATAAAGAATTGAATTAATTACGAGTACTCTAATCAAAGGTTGATAGATTAAATATTTGATGTTATCAATACAATTAATATCTAAAGTCTGAAGTAAAAAAAATTCAATAATAATATCAAGCAATTTAATTTATATTAAAAATGATGAAGAAAAAAGATACAAATGCTTGAAGAGATATTTTTAAAATATTTTATATAATTCATTTCTAAATTTTCAAAATAAAGATATCTATAAAATTTATATTAATATTATATTTTAGTGAAGTTTAGTTGAAATACTGATGATAAAAATAAAAATGAGAAATTTCATGACAAGTAAAAATTTATTTTACTTACTGTCAACTATAAAAAATGCTGCTATTTTTGCTTATATAAGATTCCAACCATTTAAACTATAATTACTAAAATTATTGGGGGAAGTTTCCTGCCCCATACATAAACATTATAAAATATTTATAAATTTCTCAAAATCTTTACCATTAATAATGATTTAGTTATTTATTATTTAGCATCCAATATCATTTCTACCTTTATAAAAATTAGAGTTTTATGAAAATCACATTAATAATATATAATAAACAATTAGTTTCGCATTGTTTTTATTACATAATAAGACAAAAAATAAATATATACCTTGAAAATTACAAAGAAATGAAAGTTATTTAATAAATGGGAAGGTAATTGAACTTGGGATCTACATGTTTCTAATTGTATTATTGGAAAATAATAAAGAAATAATTTTTGGGCAGGAAACTTCTATTCCCAAATAGTTTGTTTTACAACGAAAAAATGATTTATTATATATTATAAAATTAAATTATATTATAGTGAATTTTATTTAGAATCCTTCCTTAATTTCAAAATAAAATAAATGTTGACCAACTTGACGATATTTTCTTTAAGCTTTAAGTTATGCTTAACTAACCTTCTTAGCAATTAATTAACATACCTAGAAATTATTGTCATTTATCTAGAGTTAATTGTAAATAACCTAACTTATTGATCCATAAATAATCAAGGAAAAAAATAAAAATTTCATTTTATATATTTTTTATCAAATAATATTATTTTTATTTATTTCTATAAGCAAATAATAAAAATTTAATTAGATTTAGATTTATATCTAACGAATGAAACAAAATCCGTTATAAAAAATAAATAATTATTGATTTCTAATGTTGCTTAATATTTAGCAACTAAGATATATTTCAAAATTTTATCATTAAAAATTCAATTAAGTCCTGATTTACTTTAATCTGATATGTTCCATTTCTCATGTAAATTTATAAGTTATTTAAAATCTTGAAAAATATTACTAATTTATTTAATCAAAGTTCTAAATTTGTTAAGTATAATA
>ARYC01006987.1:0-14029 GCA_000711775.1 Oxytricha trifallax
CTATATAAGATTGTAGACCTTGAATCTAAGCCAAGATAGTTTTCCCTTAGTCTTTATGAGAATTAGAAGATACATGGAAGATAAATCGACAGTATCAGTTACAGCAAGGGGCATTATCATTAAAGGTGATTGGTATATAAGTTGAACCAATACCTAGGAGGATTATTACTTTTATTTTAAATCAACACCAGCATTTTCCCTTTATAATCATTCAGCTAAATCTAAACTTACCAGGAAACCTTCTTAGTAGCCAAAATTTCTTAGGAATCTTAGGTGGTTGATCTGAAACATTATCCCTGTATTCAATCTTCACTCTAGCTCTGCTTATATGCAATATCCAGCTTGGGTTCTTAAAAAATAAAACTAACTTGGTAAAATAAAAGTTTCTAAACTTTGCAAGTTTTTCTCTATAATCCTTAATTAAAGCTTACTTTAAATCTCAAATTATCTCAAAGTTCTAAGACCTTAAATCCATCCTCTATTTTGAAGAAATTGAAGGTTTATTTTGTTTCTATCACCTTCCCAATTCTAAAATAAGTTTCTCAGATCTCTAAGTATACCCTTTTAAAGTTTTTAACTCAAGGGATAAGCTTTAAAGAAACCTATGATAGAATTAGTAGTGATTTTGAGAATCTCGATTTTACCCCTCAAATTCATAGAGATTATTCGACTAACCAGTATGAATCAATTTGCTACAAAAGTATGTTAAATTTTGAAATTTTCAACTTACCTTCTCCTTCTCATGATAGTTCTCTTCTAACTTTATTTCAAGAATCTAAGCTTAAACTTTTAAGTACCTGAGAGTTGCTGGGAGGCTTGAGTAGGAGCAGGGAACGTATTATTCTATTTTCTAACTGTCATTAAGATTTGGCTTGATTTCAGGCATTTTTATTTTATCAGTTAAAGTATTAAAGTTTAAATTTAACCTACTCAAACAACTAGGGAGATATTATTGTATAAACTCTTAGGCTCTATAGTAAGCTCAGTTGTGGATTGATCTTACTTATTAATAGTGAGGAATGTAATGTAGTGAGATTGGTTAGGGTTAGGTAGAAATTCTACATGAAACTATACTCTATCTTTTGTGATTGCATTGTATAAATTTTAGTTTATATGATCTTTATATTACTTATAGCTTAGCTTTAAGACTCATTTACTAATGCATTAGATTTACTATCATTACAGGTAGCATTGCCATACTTCCTTTACAACGTAAACTGTGTCATAGGTGCATAAATATAATGAAGGGAACCTAATAAGGTGGGGTAAAGCGAAGAAGATAACTCTTCAAAAAGTAGTCGTTAGACTGCCGGAATTGTGTCTATTTTGGAATATGTGTCCATTTTGGAATAGGTGTCCAATTTGCAATAGGTGTCTATGTAACAAACATCACTTCTAAATAATTAGTTTTAATCATAACTAAATATCAGCAGTCCTATTTTATTTATCTTAGTTGCTCGAGCTTGCCTGATAGACTTTAGTACTGCTACGTTATAGGTCATTCAGAACTCAAAATTAAAGGCAATAGGAACATTGAATCGAATCATCGTCAGGGATATCATACATTGAGAAGCCCACTTTGCTAGTCTCTCTGGTATCTTCCTTCCATTCTTCCTCTAACATACCAGTTTCTTCATCGTTCTCTCCTGTGTGATAATCTTTGAGAAGCCAGCTATAGAGATAGTTAATTGAGAAGCAGTTCCTCTTCATATCAGGTTATCTAGTTGATTTAATCTTTTAGTGATTTTCATTAATAAGGAACAGACAAGAATCTATGTAAAGATATTGTAGTCTCCAACCCTTAGGAAAGCTGTAACCTAGTTGAGGATGAATTACCTTGCCTGTTTAGATTGATATTGTATATAAGTTTTCTCAAATGTAACAAACATCACTTTCATACTTACCAAAATTCGCTCTGAGTCTCCACTTGGGTTAGCAACTCCCCCTTAGATACTTTGATTAGGTCTGGAAGGAGAATTTTGTTAGAGGACACTTCTTGTGACAAGCTGTTGAACTGGGATTTATTCATCTAGTAAACATAGTATTCCTTCATCCCAAGGTTGACTGTAACCTTAAGTTCTCCATTTACAGTCACAATGAACTCTTCCATATAGGTCTCATTTAAAAGGTTGTATTTATCCTTCTCAGACCAATCACTGTTCCTTATCATTAAATGGTAAAACTGGATGAGATTCAAGAACTTCATGAGCTTCTTAATTTTGTCCTGGTCTCTACTTTTAAATCTCAGGAAGGAAACAACACTTGGCTATTATCATCCTTTGCAAGTGGTAAATCCTAGAAGTCAAAGTTGCCATTCTTGATTTCATCCATTGGCTTGGACTCTGAGAAAATCAGGCAGCAGAGCATATCTGCTTACAGCTTTTTCATTTGGATTTGTAAATATAAAAATTATAATCTGGAATTTGAGATTAGTTTAAGTGGGGATTATAGATATTTCTACTGAGTTGCCTGCCTTGAAATAGCTGCAGTTATCTCTATACTTTATATTCAGAACAGGAATGCCTAGTAGTGTAAAGCCTGGAAATAATTGAGGAAGATTCCCTGAAATTCCCTACTCATTTTCTTATAATTGTAACAAACATCACTCAGAGATTTATGAGCCTGAGCTCTTTGATTTAGTTGAAAGTGTTTCAAGAGAGCTATAGGATTATTAATAGCAGTAATACAGTTACCTTAACTTAACTCAAACCATTAATCAAACAATTCCTTTGAACTAGGGTGCAACCCTAACCTAGAGATAGACTCCAGGTAGAGCTGCTTGAGTTTTTCGCAGTGAGAAGTTGTAATAATAAATCGTGCTGCTACTAGTCTCAAATAAGAGAAAAAGTAAGAGTAATAAAGCCAAGCTGACTTACCTCACCAGTTCACCTGGCAAAGCAACGCAACTTAACTGAACTACTGCCCCTTAAACTCTGACCTAACGTGTTTCAAACTTATACCTATAAAGAGTTAACAAAAATCTAAACCCAACTGAGGAAGGGTTTCAAAGTAAGGTTAGCTTAACTTGAATAAGCTTAAAGTAAAGTAGTACTGTAGTACTTTTCTAAACTGTAAACCAACTACAAACTGTAAAAGCCAGTCTAATTTTGACTTTACTATTAGAATACTGCCTGAGCCGATTTACGCTTGAGGCTTTTACACCTCTCTACATTCAGGGTGAGTACCTAGGCTAGTAAATTTCAAGAGCTAGTAAGTAAGCAAAGTAACTTCTTATAACTTAGTTTAGTAAAGTTTAAGACTTTCTGATTTTAAAGTGTGCAAATACCAAGTAATCACCAGTCAGGGTAAATCAAAATCAAAATTAAAAATTTCCGAAACATCTTAGCTTCTACCAGCTTGAATATTCAAACGGCTGGTCCTCGGAAACGAGGTTAAATTCGATTCATTTTTATAATGAGTTTACAATTTGACTAGACCGAAGCGTGGCCCCTCTGGTGAAATTAAAAAGTAGCAATTTAAGGAGGAACATCCTAGTAAGGCTAGTCAATTTGTATGTTCCCCCCAATCAAGCTGAAACTAATTGAAGCTGCGTGGACCAGTCGGCCAAACGATAAAGAACTTCATGCTTGGTACTCTCTGCACGGTAGTTAGTATTACAAGGGTCGTTATTCAAAGTAACCAATAGTGTTGAACAATCCTAGCGCTGATATTAGTGGAGGCTTGATTAAAATCATTATCAAAATCAAAAACAAAATCTAAACCAGATAATCAAGTAGAGAATCAGAATTATCAAAATCAAAAAATCCTGAGTTCAATAATTAAAAGCAAAGTAGTAAATCAAATTAAACCAGAAGAAGATCTTAGGCTAAGTATTTTATTTTAACCCTTTTTAAATTTTAGGTCTTTAAACATCTTAGAAATTATCGAATCTTAAAAGGAGCTCCTGTCAATTACTTAGAATCAAAATCAAAAACAGAAACATTTTTATCTTTACTTTTAATATAGGTACCTTAATGATTTTTAAGAATAGAGGCCTCTCAGTATTTTCTTTTGAAGTGAAAGGACTCTGAATAATGATAATTTTTTAACCCTTTTGTTTTATAGATACCTTCTAGATCTACGAGTAGATTAATTAAGTGGCCACTTAAAGTTTGAGACAACTCTGATAACGCTTGAAACCTAACCACCCTTTCTTTTTAAATCTTTTTTTATAGGGACTCTGAATAATACTTTGACCAGTAAGATCTTTACCCTGGCTAAGATAGTAGAGCTAGCTTGAGAATTTACAAAGCCACTAATAAAGTAAGTCTAACCTTAAACTCTGCCCAAATTTTTAGTACTTTAATTACAGAGAGTGTAACAAACATCACTCACGCTTGAGTGAATTCTAAAAATGTAAACCTCCTTTTTAAAAGCCAGAACTCTGTTAAAAGAACAGCCAATCACAGTAGTTACACCCTCACATCTTTTCGGGTAGTAGTAGTAGTAAATTAAGTAAGTCAAAATCTTTTTAGGGCCTCTACTTTTAGGAACTATATTTGTAAATCAATGAGGGATAAAAGGCAAAGAATGTTAACACAATTATAAGAAAAGGACTTAAAGCTTTAGAGTATAGATAATGAAATAAGCCTAATAGAACCCAATCATAGAGAAACTTACTTCAGGTATCAGTGGTTAGTGCTGATAGGATTTTTTGTTTTGATTTTTAAAAGTCTAGTTAACCTGAAACCCTGCCAAAATTTTGAGATCTCCAAATCAAGATCACTGCAAGTGTAACAAACATCACCGATGCCTCCTTAGTGATTTTCAGACTCAAGACTTAATTCTCTTACTGCCAAGGCCTTGGCTGAGTGGCCAACGATCACGTGTTTGTGCTAGTTAGGTGGCAAGAAGTTTTGAAGAGGAAGGGTAGTTTGTTGAGTGCTTTTCATGAGAGTGATCTATAGATAGTAGTTTTAAAGAAAGCCCAATAGAGTGAAATTGACAGTAAAGGATTTTTCCTTGCTCGAATACTAAGAGTCCAGTAGAACCTGGTCTTAGGTCGACTTACTTAGGGTCTTAGGGGTCAGTGTTGGTAGAGGGATTTCGTTGGGCTGAACTGTGAAGACTGGAAAAGCTGAAACGCTGCCCAAATTTTGAGATTAGCTGGCTGTGATCTATAGACGTAAGTTATGAACATTGAATACTAAAGATGGATAATTGATTTTTTCAACTCAGGCATGAAGAGGCCTGCAGATATAAGATATCATCACACTTACCTAGGGTACAGGTAGTCTGAGTTGATAAAGTCCTTTTCTCCAAAGTAGAATCAGAAGACAGGAGAACCTGAAATGCTGCCCAAATTTTGAGTTGGCAAAACCGACATGAGTGTAACAAACATCACTCATTAAACCTTCGGGATTTTTGAAGACTACCTTAGTTAAGGCTGCTCACTGGAGTTTAACTATAGGCTTGGGTTAACTAAGCGTATAGAATACATACTAGACTAGAGGTTCAAGAACTAAAACTGCGGCAGCAGTGGTGTAGGCAGGAAGATAAGAATTGTTGACAGCTGTTAAAGAGCGCTGTCGATTAAAACTTTCGAAATTTAACAATAGACTAGACCTGGAGTTTCGCTTATTTATAGATAAATCGGCCAATCGCGTTGAGAATATCTCGATTTAAATTGGATTATTAAAAGATTAGAATTGGTCATAATTAAAAAAATAAGTGGACAAATTTTTCAAAATAAATTAACTTGTGAATTCACATTAAATGCTGCGTTTAGCAGATATAACTTATTGGAAAATATACTTGTTGGTTTAGATTGCTGAGTAGATATATTCACTTTTTGGTTTACATCATGCTCATTAAATCTTGGTTCTTAGTAGAGGTTCTCTTTAAATTTTAGGTAGTCTAAGCAGTAGGATTGGTCTAGTTTTTATACTAAGCCTTCTAGATAGAAGTAGAGCCAGATAAAGTGGATTCATCCTAATTTCTCTCTTAATCAGAAGAAATGTCGATCGATTTATTTTGAGGCTTAGGGTTGGTTCCTGCTTTTGGCTACTATCTCTAGATGCTGCTTTCTACCCTCTGCTGTGGACCTGCATTAAGCTGCTTCTTTTCTAAAAAAAATTTGATAAATATTAGAATAGTTAACTTACTCTTTGAATCTTTCTGAGCCTTCTTCTCTTTCTCCATCTTCAACTTTTCCTTCTCAGGCTTGCTTTGGTTAAAAGTAGCTAGGATCTTTTATTAATTCAGAGTATCAGCGAGGGATTTTTTTACATGAGAAGTACTGCTCGATTTGTTTTCATTGGCTTTCTTCTTAGTGTCTTTGACTGTATCTTGAGGCTTTGATATCTAGGGAAGGATACTCTAGTTAAAATATCCCATCTTACTCTAGTCTGTGTCATCACTACCATTAGATATCTACTCCTCAACGTCATCGATGTTTCTTATAGTGTTTGGCGGTTATAATTGGAGCTAAGTCTCTTCCTGTTCCTCTTCTGGAATTGAATCAAGCTTAGTATGCCTTGACTGAGAGCTTTGCTGATTAAATTGAACGTCATTTATCTGGTTGCTTTGATTGGAAAAGAGATTCGAATTTTGGTGCTAGCCTGAAGGGTTAAAATTAAGTATCCCATCGTTAGCGAGCTGATCCTATAGTTAATCAACGTCATTCTCAATCTGCATAGCTGGAGATCTTTAACCCGTAGGAGTATGCACATTTAGTGAAATTCTCTGTTAAAAGTCTTGAGAAATCAAGTTGTTGAGGAAAGTTGGCTGCTTAGATAGCTATTGGGATGTCAGAATCGGATTGCTAATGATATTAGGTCTTTTTTTTCTGAGTGCTTCCAGTCTCTAATTCATTTCTCAAATTGTTAGTAGTTTTTTGCCACGATGAGGTTTGATTTTCACGGAAGCAGATTAGTTATTTGGAGGTTTCTTTTCTTCCTCTTGCTAATTTTAAATTTTCCTAGGGGTTTATTGGATATTCTTTGCTTGTTTTGAGGTTGGGGATTAGCTCTCATTTAATCTGATCTAGACAACAGTTGACAAGAACTGGAGCTGGATCTATTTTCCACAGTTTATTTACTAGACTCTTTGATCTCTCTCTTCCTTTGATTCGAATAAATACCTTAATCTCTAGAACTGGTTTCCAGGTTAGAATAAAAGGAGCTTGGGTTACCATTCTAAATAGCCAAAACAGAATTTTAATTCACTCTAGCTATTTGAGTGGGCCTACTCTAGTCTTCTGTTTAGTTGAAAAGCTTAGTAAAGTAAAGGAGCTCGAGGTGACTCATATCCGAATTTCCCTTGTCCTGCTATACAATCGCGACGGGTGCGGTTACTGGCATTGGCTTACTATAAATAAGTGTAACAAACATCAACATGACTTACCTGAGAAGCCCAAGCAGTGCTTGACTCACTTAGTTCAGTTCTTTGAAGAAACAGATCTCGTATAAGTTTACGTAGTCAAATTAATGAAAAGGTGTATAGACTTTGGAAGTACTCGATAAAGATTTTGGTCGAAAAGCATCTTTAGATTCGTAGATTAGTGGCTCAACGGTGATAAAATATTTAGTGATTAATGAATCTTCAAATCTCCTGAGGCTTGCAATTGATGCTTTCTTATAAATTCTTTAAGGAAACTTTTAACTTCTTAAGGAGTTGATCATGTTGATCCTCAAATCATATGGGATCTCGTAGTTTAATTCGAAAGTTTATAATTAACTTTGTAAGGGAACAATATCAGAAGGTGCTCTAAATAAAATGAAAATAATTATAGGTATCTTACGGTTCGAATGCATGATGTAATACTTCAGGAATTTCTGTTTGGGTTTTAATCAGATAATTTTGCAAGATTTCCTTGAAGAATTTTTAGATAACCTCGAACTCATGATCATTGTATTAGCACGCGATTCTTTGAATTGCCTCCAGAATTTCAGTCAAATGATTAAATGTATTGACACCATACCAGGGGTCAAAGTTCTCATGACCTTTCTTGAAATAAGTTTCCTCTGTGTTAATCTCAACTAACATTATAATTATTTGAAATAAAGTATAATTACTTTGTTTCTGTAGACGCGTTATTTCATTGCGAAGCTACAACACCCTTTCTTTAGGATACAGATAAGAAATACGTGAGTAGATGTAGTCGTATGTTTACTTATTTTGTTTAAAAAAAGTAATACCCTTCATTTACTCGTAAGGGAGCTGGTCAATAAGCTAAGCTGGAGCAAATACTTTTCACCCCTCATTAAATCAACAACACAGTACTGGAATTCCTGGACGTTATACCTATAGAAGATTAATTTGAGCAAACTTGGAATTTTTACATGCTGAAGTATCTCACTAGGACATCCCTTGCTCTAGGCATGAAATCCGCTGGCCTACCAGCAACAGTGAACTTGGGTTTGGGCAATCTCTTGCATTAATAAAAACGCAATAAAAATGGCAACTTCTGACCGACTTTAAACTCGTCACTACAGAACAGCTCGTCGATGAGGTTTGAAACAAGCATTTTTTCACCTTGGTTTATGGAATACCATTGACGAAGCGTGAAGATGCCTCTCTTCATTGACATGGCTTCCAGTTAGTAATTTGTGTTCTCTCTTATAACAACATACTGAGCCTTTGGAACATCTTCATTTTTGTTAAAATAACAAAGCTCCACAACTACTGAAGAGTTCCCTTGTACCCATTATGATATTACCTCTTTGTTTTCATAAAAAATTGCTGTAAATGATGGCACGATATTTAAGTCTTATTCCTCATTATGAATAATGTGCATAAGTTTTATGTTATACTGTGATAGCCTAAAATCAAAGACGAGCATATTCATGACAGCAGTAAATGGGAAGCTCAAAGGATTAAGAAATTACTTATTCGTAATATATCTTCCATCTGCCTTTAACAAGCCGGCCAGAAGCATTGTGAATGATCGCCTCTCAACATATATAAGTCCATCGCACAGGATATTTGCCACTCCCATCAATTGATCCAAGTACTCATCGCGCTCTTCTTATAGTTGGATCTCAGGCTTAAATATAAATGTATCATTAAAAGCCTATCTTTAGTTTCTGGATTGAAAATTTCTGAATTTTTCATTGTTGAGAGTTACTTAGTAAGCGTGGCAACAATTCATTAGTCGGTAGTTCTAAGAGTCGAAGAAGGGGGTTCCTGTGAAAAGCTTCTTATCTTGTGGGCATAAAGTGCTTTGGACATAGTCGTTTAAAAGCAGAGCGCTATTCATCATTTTGTTTATTGTCATGGACTCTGCTGAAGAGAGACAAGGGACTGGGTAGAGTATTAATGCAAAACGGACATACACTGGGTCAACTTCTTTGCTTTAGATTTCAGGCTTAAAATCGACGTGTATGACTTTGCAATTACTTGAGCATTTTTTAAAATTTTCTGTATGAACTGCCATTACAGTACTTTTGTAAACAGCTTTCAAATTTGAAAGGGGCTTAGCATTGGATTCGTTAAATTGCTGTCTGTGCTTTTACTTTTCCAATAGATCGCTCACATCTGTCTTGCTCTTAGCAGGCTTTTTCCCTATTTGTTAAGATTAAATTATATTGCCTTCATTCGGTTTTTCTTATTATAATTTATCTTAATGAGCTTCTCTATTTTAAGCTGCTTATTGTTTATACCTGCTTCTTAGCTTTAATCCTTGCCAAACTAATGGCTTTTAATGAAGCACAGGATATTGCTCTTTCTTCCACAATGTCATCAGCAAGAAGGGTTGTAATATTGAGAAACTAATTTTTACAATTGATATTTATATTTTGAATGTAAAGCTTGTAGAGCCACCAGCCTTTAACTTGACTATTGGTGAGATTTTCCTCATAGGTGGTCAGTTTAATAGTAACTGAATCTTGGATTTTCTTGAATGAAAGTGGGTTATCAAGACACTCCTTAAATGAACTCTTATGCTCTTCCGTCTGGTTTTTCTCAAGAAGGTCATTGATCTTTTACTGACTTTTCAGTGGAGTGGGTACCTAGTAGTTATTTAGATTCATCTGTGATTGGAAGTCCTCGACAGTTATTTAGCTCTTTATTAAATCGTTAAAAAACCTTGATTTTGGAGGGATCGTTTCTCACGAAGTTGCTTTAAATACTTGAGGACCTTTGTTGAGTGGATTGTATAATAAAAGGACTGGATTTTTCCTAAAGATAGCTGAGATTGTCCTACTATTTTTAATGATCAATCTTATCTTCGATATCTCCATTGTCATCACCACTGTATTGGTCTTCATGATTCTCCTTAACATCATAATCAATGCCATTGTTTTACGAAGCTTGACTGTCATCACTTTAATCATCACTGCCACTGTCACTTCCAGGTAGACTCTCCCATTTCCAACATGCATGGTACGATGATTAGAAAGAATTAATACCCTCTTCAGTATCCTTACAAATTTCTGTCCAATTTACGTGATCTAGATTGATAGTGCCAGTGTAATCAGGAGAAAACGAAGCAATGAAATTCTCTTTCTGGCTGTGTGCATGAATTCTTTTGTGATTGTACCTGGAGCAAAATTTGTTTGATTAGTATGTAGAGTGCCTTTACTAATAGGCTCGCTAGTTTAGCTAATAAAATCGAGGCCAGAAAGGTTATTATTTCTTATCTGAGTACAAAAGTCAACAATCTTAAGATCCTTTCAAAATAGGCAGGTTTTATAGAATATAAGTCTAGTAACTGAGCAAATGGTTGCCAATAAAAACTCCTGTGAAAGCTTAACTAAGGTTACCAACTAACCATTATTAGGTTCTTTTTCAACTATCCCCTTCAAGAATACACAGAACGCAATGATGTTTGTTGGATGAACTGTAGTAATCAAATCGAAGATACTGCATTAAAGAGGAGTTTGTTTGTTATCAGTAGAATTAACTTATACAGGATCGCATGTATAATCTCTAAGCATGTCGCTTCTTTATTTGCACGAGCCAAGTTAGAGTTTTTAGATTTGAATGAAATGGAAAATTGAATATCAGGTCCAAAATTTTCCAGCTGTAGCAAATCGTCCATAGGAAATATTAATATATTATAATCTGGCGATGATTTCAGGATTAAATATAATTAAATTAAAGAGTTCAAATTATATAAACAGCATATCCTGTCATCTCTCCACAAACCATAAAGCAAGGCCCCTTCAATTAAGGCCAGAAGAAACTGCCACAGAATGAAGAAAGCAAGCATAGCTCGAAGTCTGGCTTCTCACTCTCACATCAATCAATTATCAGTGATGAGTTCCTGGATCCAATTCCCTCTAAGATATCAAACCCAGCAAAGTGAAGGTGCAGGAGAAGACCATCACAAAGTGGACGCCAGTGGTCTTGGGCAAGCTCTTCCCTAATGTGATTTAGAAGTCCAAGTTCACCTTCAGCTCGGGCAAGGTAATCAATGCCGGCGAGGTGCCGCCTCATGTGTCAGAGTTGGCAGGTGGAGTCATTATCAAACTCTCCTCGGATTCAATCGCCGAATACCTGAAAAAGAATGTTGATGTTTGTTACATGCAAGAGGATGATGAGCTGTGTGGGTTCTTGGAGACTTATCTTTAGAGTATTAAATCTGGGAAGGCTGTGGCTTTCAATTAGAAGAAAGCAGGCAATGGAATTGGAACTACAGGGCCTGACAACTAGCAGAGTATGGTAACTCTGAACCCCGATCTAGCAAAGAACTCTAAAGTCATGCAGAAAATACTTGAGAGTATTGGCAATAAAAAGAGGGCCAAGAATGCAGATAAAAACCCATTCTTAAAGAAGCGAGAGGCCAAGCTGGCCTGTAAGAAATTAGATGCTGTAAGCCTGTACTTTAATGATAACTTGAAGCCCAGGCAGATTGCCAAGAAGTTGAGGATAGGGGTAGACATGGTTTATAGGATAGTTGAGAAGTTCAAGCATGAGATTCAACACACGATTCATGAACCCAAGGCCTTGCAAAAAGTGGGTAGAAAAGGAGTTACTGATAACCCTCTCCTGCTTGATTCGATTCAAAGTTATTTGGAGCTGAATGGTATCTACCAGGTCACTGGTTAGAAGCTGCACAACTATCTCAGAGAGCTATCTGAAAATAACCCTGAGGCCTCAGCTCTCAAAGTGCCTTGCGTAGCAACCTTGAACAAGGTTTTGAAAGAGAAATTCCATTTAAGATTTGGGAAGACCCAGGCTGCTAATACCAAGTATCGTGACCCCAGCTATAACGATAAAAGGCTGTGGATAAGTCGCCTGCTTTCGCAGTTCCTACTTGAGGATGCGGTGATCATTTCAGTGGATGAAAGCAACTTTAGGTCTGACTCGATGCCCCCAAAGTAGTGGCTTTCAATATCAATGATATGTATCGACAAAGCAAAAGTCAATCACGACTGTAACAAACATCACCTGCTGGCAACCCCATTCTGGTGGGCGATTCCAAACTTTTGTATGGCCAATAATTGCTTGGTAGGTTTTAGGATTATAGTGCCAATGACTAGGAAGTGATTGGCGACTCTTCTTTACCAAATTTTAGGATAACCCTTATAAATATCCCCCCTGAGCCATCTAATCCTAAGTTGCAAAATTTTCCAATTTAAGCCTCAAAATCTCGAAAATCGCAAGTTGAAAGTGAGGCTTCAAAATCCTACAAATCTTAAGCATTTCAATATAATTCAATCAAAACTTTCATAGAAAAGCCTGGAACTTTTCAAGTCAAATTCAGAATAAGGGAGGTTAAGAATCTGAAAAATTAGAGGTCTCGATCTTGGGTAAGAGGACGCCTGCAAAATCAAAACCAGTCTTGAAATCCAGCAGCCTGGGTTATTCAAGTATTGATTCGAAGAACGTAATTTTCTTGGCTTTATATTGTTTAGAAAAATTCGAGATATTAGGTCAGGACCTCCTAATAATAAACTCCAGCTTATAAATCAAAAGCAACTCTGAAGAAAGATCTTTCCCCAATTCCTGAAGTGCCAGAGAGCCTGAACCAGTAGTTGAGCTTGACAAAATACTTTCAGAATTTCAGGATCGCAAGCTCGGTCAAGTCAGTGGTTTCGGAGGATCTGCCGGCGAAGAAATTGAGGAGTGGGTTCACTCTAGTCCTGGATCGAATTGCCAAGTTGAAGTTGTCAAGCTCGAGGAAGAAATCGGTTGACTTGGTGGGAGACAAACAAAAGGAGAATCGGTTTGGCATCACTCCTAAAAAGCTAAGGCTGTCCTAGAATGTGAGCAGCGCATCTATAGACCAACTCAGCGAGAGTCGAGGTAAGATTTGCTATTGATTGAAAATGGAAATATAGGCTTCAACTTGAAGGAAGAGAGCGAAAAGTATGAGCGTGATATACAGAGCATCCAAGACTACTTTGATGACAAACAGGAAGCCTCCAAGTTTAAAAGCATTGCAGAATACCAGAGTGAAATGAAGCAAAATCTAGGTAGCTATGGCATGAAGGTGAGGGAGCTTTCGATCTAGAAGAGCCCCAATAAGAGGCAGCAGTTCTCGATGTCATTTATAGCGGCCATATCTCAAGACCGAATCCTCTCAAGTCAAATCATAGAGGGCGCTTTCGACTCCTCCCTCTTCGAGAATTTTATCTATCATACCTTGCGAAGTGTGAGAACGGACAAAGATCTCAACTCTAAGTAGGTGGTACTCTTGATGGATAACGCTGTCATTCATAAGTATTCAGAGATGCTCGAGACAGCCAGGAAGTTCAAGGTGAATGTTCTATTCAATGCCGAGTATTCGCCCTGGTTAAATCCTATAGAGTAGCTCTTCTCGTTCGTCAAGAAGCAACTCAAAGTGGACACAGTAAACTCCAAGTAAGATAATCACATCTAACATCTCTAGGCAGCAGCTCGTGAAGAGGGTCTCTGAAATCGTACAGAGCTTAAGTGCAGAAGACATTCAAGGCATGTGGGTGTTCATATCAAAAAGTGGCTGCACACTCTGCGCTATGGATTTGTCTGAGGATGTTTGTTACAGAAGCAGTTTATGTTGCTGAGCCTATTAAAGGGAATCCCCCTTTATAAAAGAGTAATTTATAATACAAGGCTATAATTATAATAATAATAATCAATCATGGCAATTGCTATCGCACTT
>ARYC01006988.1:0-13768 GCA_000711775.1 Oxytricha trifallax
CTAGTATTAAGAATTTAACTGATAGTATCAATTTAAATTAGTGTAATATGAAATTAAAATCGGTTATTAAGAATTAAAATTAGAATTATAAATTCTCGATTGCGCAAATATATAAATCCTCCTCAATTGGAGTGGAATTGTTCCATCTCAATGCATACTAATCGCCATTACTGATTTATTATATCAAAGTGTGCGTCACATACTCAACTATTCATGTATCATCTTGGATTGGCTTGAATCATACTAATTAGTAATTTACGGTTTTATCGAATTTTTGAAATAGATTTTTAAAAAATCAATTTCTCGATAAAACCCAAAATTACTAATTAGTATGATTCAAGCCAATCCAAGATTATACATGAATAGTTGCGTATGTGACGCACACTTTGATATGATGAATCAGTGATGGCGATTAGTATGCATTGAGATGGAACAATTCCATTCCAATTCAGGAGGATTTATATATTTGCGCAATCAAGAATTTATAATTCTAATTTTAATTCTTAATAACCGATTTTAATTTCATATTACACTAATTTAAATTGATACTATCAGTTAAATTCTTAATACTAGCTATTAATTAATAAGAATGAACAGCGATTCTTAGCATCAGGTAGTTGACAAAGCGGGTGATGTTGAAGATGGAGAAATCTTGGACGCCCCCCACCCCCACTCCCTGGCGCAGCCGGGAGTGGGTGGTGGATCCTCACAGCTCGCTACGGGCTCATTCTTCCAGAGCAGCTTCGGCAATGGAGTCATGAATGGCTATCCAATCAAGGACCTTGGAGTGGTCAGAGGCAAGGTAAGATTAATTATCAAGCATATCATTCAATATTTAAGCATTCCAGCTCATATTTATCTCCTCAATATTCAACCATTCTCTACATTGATTCGAATCGATTTCATTTATCTGTGCTGTATTAGAATTAACATAATATAGATGTCTGGATCAAGAGCTCTCTATACTGGGCAGAGTAATGATGCATAAATGAAGCCAGTGGAGGAGGAGAGTAGGGAGCAGACTCATGATCATGGTGGCAACTCTCCAAACTAGATTGGGAATGAGGATTCATCCGACTTCAACTAAATCTCTGGTCAGTTCATGAGGAACATCACTTAGATTGATACATACCTCAACAATAATCATAGTCATGGGCAGCAACTGAAATTCAGAACTGAGCCAAGTAGAAAGCATGGCAATGTCTAGAGATCAGGAGGTGGAGTGTCCAGCTTCAACCCTCATAGTGAATTATTTAACGATGTTGATGAGGAAGTCAAAGAAGGGCATCGCCCTACACGTATGAGCATTATAAATACTGAAACTATAAATGATTAGGTAGTGCACTCCGTGCCATCCAATGAGCTGGCAAGATTAGGGAAGTCTAAGCAGGATATATACTCAATCTTGCTCACCTAAGGTATGAAATTCATTAGTCATTTATACATGCAGGTTAATTCTACTTGCCACCTTACCAAGAATGCACGTTGGAGTACATTCAGGGCATATTCCTTGGAGTGAAAAGAGTAATTATTTCAGTTTACATTATTTATAGGTTCTGCGCAATCATGAGGTGAGAATTATTAGTGTCCCTAAAGCTCAACGAGCTGTCAGTCATAAATCTCATCAGTGATATTAAAAATGAGCCAGATATCTGCAAGTATCTGCCTGATATTTAGGATGGTAAATTAATCAGCAGATAATTTCTCTATAATGTAAAGTGTGCACTGCTACTACTGCTACTTACTTACTACTACATCTATGACTAATCTTCTTAATAATGCTTATTCATACTGCTATAATAAGTAATGCTATAGATCATAAACACAGTCAAGCCGGAATTCTTTCCCTCAAATATCAAAGCAAGTTTAGAATTCAGGCAGAAGCAGAAAACTCTTGATAAGAACAAGTTTATCAAGTTGACTGCAGAGATGTTTGGTGTGCTTGAGAATGCATTCATTACAAGCGTGAGCAATAGAGGGAGAGCAGTGAATTTATTGAATCAGGGAACCAAGAAACGCAAGCGCCCATCGAAGCAGACATAACAGATCAATGCACCCAGAGTTCCATTATCATAGTTCGAGTCTCATGCGGATGCATTATCGCCAAGACAGTATGTGAAGGCGAAGCGCATGAATCATAATCCTAGTTTTCAATCAACCATCCTCCAACCATATGATTGAGCTCAACCAATCACTTATCACTCAGAACTCATCAATGATCCAGAGCAGAATCTAGCCCTAAGCCTAACACTTACAGAAATGAAAGGAATGCAATCGGTTTTAGAATTAAAATACTCAATACCAATTCAAACTTATATGGAACATTTCAAATTTAAGACCCCAAACCATAATTTTATATTAAATCAACTCATCACTGCATTTACTATTACTAATGCTGCTATTGCTGTTATTACTATTGTTACTATTATTGCTAGTACTATTATTGTTGTTATTATTACTAATATAAGTCTCTGTTTATCTCTAATGCCTGAATTCCCTTCACACTACAACAGTGCTTTATAATCTAATTCCCCACTTATTAATTATTAGTAAATTAAAAACCAGGACGCACTCATGGAACAGCTAAACTACAGAGACAAGCAGAACGAACCACTCAGGCTGCAGTTCGTCTACCAGCACAACACGCACAACGCTTACCAGGTGCAGGTGTACAGAAAACGCAAGTATCTGCAGCAAAACGATGCTTTCGAGGTGGAGAACCATAAAGGCGACCTCTTCTGCAAGTGCGAGGAATTCAACATCAGTGTAAAGGCTGGAGCCGAGTTCAAACTTACAGTGGCCTCCTCAAACAACGACCCAGTGAGAGTGCTTATCACTCCTACCGATGGCGAGTCCTACATGCTTTCTAGCTGTGCTTGATCAGCAGGAGGCATTGCAGCTGATGCTAGTGAGAGAGGAGGGGCACTTGAGAGCAGAGCCTTCAGATGATATAGAGTCTTTGATTTAATTTACGTTATTTAATACCTAATTCACTTCCCTAATTCACTCTCGATGTAACCCATCGAATATTAATTTCACACGCATATAAAACTTTAATTCGCTGCAACAATCATCGTGATCTGCTGAACTGAGGCTGCCTCACTGCTGAGGCTGGTTTGCTCGTGAATTCTCTGTGCTGATGATGCTTAGCATGCCTACAACGTGGAAGTGGAGAGTGCGATGCTATCTGTGCTTGCTATGTACTTCAACTCTCTACTTTGAGTCATTGCACTCCGCGATTTGTGCCTTGACCAAGCAACAATTGTATGTATCTGCCTATATCGTTAACAACATACAGAAGACTTGGGTCTGCGTTACAGTTGGTGCAGCTGGTGTGAGCTGCTTGCTTTACATGCTAAAGCTACAGTGTTCAATTGGATCTCTGCTTAGAAGGTAAGCATATCAACTTGCTTCTCATTAGAATGCCAGTCAATCCAGTATAGGATCAAGCTTTTCTCTGCAGCTCTGCTGAACACTTATTGAGCTGGTGAGTTTCTTGTGGAGGGAGGGAGGGCAAAGAAGCGTGAAGTAGGATAAGTAGGTAAGCTTCATTCCTTAACTTGCACAGTGTGCCAGCCATAGGGGCTGAGGATGAGTGGGTGTTAAAGCAGAATTACAGAACTTGGGCAGCGATTTCTAAACTACTACTCACTATTGGCTTAGAAATTCAAGTAAGTCAAATCAAATTAATTTCAAAACCCCAAAACATGCTAATCATTTTTTCTAAAGGGTTTTGGGTTTTAGACCTTGCACAAGACACTATAAGCATTTAAAAACTTAAACTGTAAGATTTAAAAACTTAAAATTAGTGAGACTTTAATAAAATTATAGAGCAAAGAGAGAAGCTCACTAAAGTTTATACTATGAGGCCTAATTTTTCGCAATAATCATTGTTTTGGAACTAATAAATTAAAATCAAAACTTTGGAGATTTTGTTAAAATCTAAGAATAATCTTAAACATTTTTGAGTTAATAATGAAATAATCAAAGTATTTTTACTCTAATACTTTGGCCAAGTTAGCAGCCAGCCCTCGCTCAGCAATAAACTGAGCTCAGACCAGCCGTGAGGAAAATGAGAAGATAAAGACAAAAGAGGGAGGTACAGACAATATAAACCCTAATAATAATAGGTGGCCACCTAAATCAAAAAAAAAGAGGGAAATCGTGAGGTGCCGAAGCGCTTAAGTATCTTGGGTGCCGTAGCGCGTAAGTTGGGGTGAAGATCGTGAAGTTGGGTGCCGTAGCGCGTAAAGAGTGGTGCATAAAGTCGTAAAGTTGGTGGGGGGATAAACTCGTAAGTTGGTTGGCATTGAAGATCGTAAAATATCGTAAGGTGGCATAAAAAGCGCGTAGATAGGAGTAGATATCTCTTTGGGGGTTTCCACCCGCACCTCTCTCTCCAACGCCTTGGAAGCGCTATAAATACAAAATTAACAATATAATTAAATTTTTGAAAGTATTATTTAAGCGATTACTTACTTTATTTTGAATCCTTGATCTGCCCCTGCTTCTGCTATTCTGCTGTTGCTGCTGAATCTAAATAAAATTAAAAATAAATAATTGATTTTTAAAAAATAATTCGGAAAAATACTTACCTTACTTGAATTTGATCATTGAATCTGCTGCTGATGTCTCCTGCTGCCTTTATGCCTATAAAATTTAAGAAAATAAGACGATTAGACAACCCTAATTGGTGGCCACCACAAACCAATTATTATCTAAAGTATCTTCAAACAAAAAGTTTTAATTATTATAACAATAATTAATTCCAACTTTGTTAAAGTAAAACTTATGAGTAAATATTCGGAATTTTCGCGAATTTTCGGAGGCTAAGCCTCTATAATTATTTTTTAGAAAGTTGGAGGAACCGATGGTAAACTTGTATTGACTCAATCTAGCTGCTGCTAGCTCCAGCTTCTGCTATTGACGTTTAGTTTTGAGTTTTAGTTACTATAGCTGTTTTAATTTGGTTTTTGAGCAACTTTTTTGAAATTTGAACTTTACTTGTAAACTTTAACTTTAGCTTTGACTTAAAAACCCAGCAATCCTAAGCTCTGTAAGAGACTCTCACTTCAAGAGCTGGGGTACATACCCTGAAGGCCGAAGTGGCGTAAGACCTCTCAGGCTGTATCCTCGCCGAGGGCTTTGCAGGGCTGTTGCTGGTACTTCAAGTAAAGAGCTTTGGGGTGGACTAAAAGGCTGGTCTGAGTTTAGCTAACTTAAAAGCAACTTTTACTTCAAGTAAAGGAAATGTTCCAGGGATTGGTAAGTACTATTCATATTATTAACTTCTTCTACTACTATAGGTCATCAGCAGGTGAGATCTCTTCACCAGATCACGTGTTACGAGTTACTTCTTGTGTTGCTTGTTTGTTAGTTTTAAACTTCGTTTCTTCGTTGCCCAAGCTAAGTGGTGGCTGGGTTTATACATGGCTCGCAGTGATATAGTTGTTTGTTTACTTCATAGTTTAAGTCTTTAGGGTTTGTGAGTGGCTATGACCTGACTCTGACAACCATATTTATCTGTCGAGGAGTCCTCTGGCTAGGGCAGCCAATCTCTGGTGTTTATTGCACTGGGGAAGGGTGGCTTGAAAGCAATCGAGCCTCAGCGAGGCATGTTTGAATCGTTATAGTCTTAATTTTAAGTAATAATCTTCACTTTAACCTTAAAATCCAAGCTAAAGCCCGACTTTTGGGCTGGTCTACTGCCCTCAAGCATACCCTATCATCTCTAATCTATCCTAATGTTATTTTCTTATCAACAGCACTAATACCTAGTTATCCTAACGAAATTTCCAAAATTCAGGTGGAGGGATCATAAAGTTAGCCAAGCCAAAGTGCTATTCCGGAAAAGTTCCGTATCTTAAGGCTAAATAAGTCCAAATAAGACCCCATTTTCCTGGTATTTGAAGCCTACCACCCCTCCTATTGCTCTAACTGTCGTATATTTACTTGCTATTGGTCATGAAAAGTGTTATCAATTCTTATGATCAATTAGCTACCATAGATATCACATGGGCGTGAGCTGGGCTTGACTCAAGGGGTAAGGAGGAGGCACTTTTTTGAAAATTTCAAGGCCAAAAAGGCCGTTACGACCTCCCTGACATTTCAAGATGGGATATAGCCACTCCCACCACCAATCGGCTTCTTTCCTTCTATCTCGTCGATCTAGAGTGTTTTAGCGATGTTTGGGTTGGGATGGTGGGATGGGGAGGAGATTGGAAAATAATTTTTGTAAAATCATATAAGTCATACTCTATAATCCGTTAGAGATAGTATAGGCACTTTCAAACTTGGAATTGAAAATAATTCGACCCCCCCTCTAAATCCGCGGTTCCTCACCTCTAAAACCAACTTTTTTTATGTTTCTGTAGTGAGGCTTGGATTTCTAGACGACTGGGAGTGGTTTGGAGTCGATCTGAGACTCAAGGTTGGACCTCATGGTGCATCCGGGGGAAATGAGGAGGTCCCTGAAAAGTGGCTCAGATCAGAAATTGGGGCCACCGACCTACCGATCTGAGGGGGTTCAAAAATATGGTTGGCAAAGCCAACAAAACTCCCAAACCCCAAACCCCTGATAGTTGATTGAGTGAGATTGAATGAATTTGAGATGATTAAACAGATTGATGAGTGATTAAAAGGAGTGATGTGAGAGGTTGGGGTATAATGAGGTTTATGAGTAGAAAAGAGGGGTATGTTTAATAATTTATAGTTAAAATCTAAAATCTGAATTCAATTTTTATAACTAAGTTCCAAATCACAAAATTTCCACTCAATTCGCTGACCACTCCAGCAATTCGATAAATATTGGGCAATCATGGCTAAAATCGTCAATGGCCAGCCGCAATGATGATGGGTTGCGGCATCTACCCAGCAATAGGTGAAAAATATTGAAATTTAAGTCCAGTATGTTAAATAATTAATCGCTTATATATCATAGCTTTATCAATACTACTGATTTTTATTTACTAGTATATAAGTTTATATTTTAATTTATATCAAAACCCCGAAACCCCTCCTGTACATGGAATCACTTTCACAGTATACAGGTAGTGATCAATAGTCAATTAATTCACATTCTAATTAGAGCTTTTCTTCGCATTCAATACTGAACTATGGATTTTTATGCAATCAGCAACTTGAGGAGATCAAGCAAAGTACGTTGAAGCCCTAGCATAAGACTATACTAAAGTGGACATCAGTCGTGCTAGGCACTAACTTCCCCTCAAATCCTAAACCAGCGAAGCTCACTTACACCTCGGGTACTCTCCTCAACAATGGGTAGGTGCCACCATCAACGATGGGCATACTGGGTGGGCAAATCATCAGACTGCCCTTGGAGAATGTTAAATGGGCAGTATCATCCTTAGTCGATATTGAGAGTTTGGCAACTGACGACCAGCTATGTTATGGCCTCGAACAGTTCCTTCGAATGATTAGAAAACCATCATAGTCTTCAACATAAGGAAACCCTAATGTAATGCCCAAGAACCTGCAGATCAAGTATCGTGATGAGCTTTGGCAGGGTCTTCAAGACTTCATGAGAGAGCAGGATGGGAGTATCGATTTTCTCAATCGAAATCATTCAAACTATCAAGTAATGAATGGATCATCAAAGAATCTATACCTTAAACGCAGAGATGCGAAGCTGGCATTGAAAAAGATCTCTGTAGTACAACATTACAAGGTGGAAGGCATGAAGCCCAAGGACATTGCTCTTTAGATGGGTGTGGATCGACGATTTGTTTACAAAGCAATTGAAAAGTTCAAGTTGGAGGTGGAGCACAGAGTGCTTAATCCAAAGCCAAAGCTGAAGAATGGGAGGAAGAATACCAGGAGCAACCCGTTGTTGCTGAAGGCTATTGCGACAGTAATCTAACAGCAGGGCATCTACAAGATCACTGGCTGGCGCCTTCATCATAACCTGCTTGAAATGCAGTGTAAAGAATAGGAATTTAAGAACCTCGCAGTGCCTTGCGTTGCTACTCTCTTGAAAGTACTAAAGGAAAGTTTCCATTTGAGATATGGCAAAGCCCAGAACGCCAACGCTAAGTATAGGGATCCATCATTCAACGATAAGAGGCTTTGGGTGTCAAGACTGCTTGCTCAGCTATTCCTGGAAGATGCTGTAATTATATCAGTTGATGAATCAAACTTCAGAAGCGATTACTTGCCTACAAAATAATGGAGTTTCAATTCAGCTGCTCTTCACTAGGAAAATCGTGTAATCGACTCCTCCCTGACACCTGCAATTGGTAAGACCGAGTCCTCGTCACCGACGATGTCTTTGAGTATGGTGAAATGCTGTCTGGCTACCCCAACAGAGAAACACGTATGTCGAATATCACTGGCGTTAAGTAGCAGGATCAAATGAATGGATCAAACATGGCCATTTTGTAAAGTCCAGTTGCAACTCAAGATGAAAATAACCTGAAACCTGAAAATCTGAGACTCCAAGCAACTCCGGGAACCAGTAGGTAAGTATTTGCTATATTTGCTTAACTGATTGAGTACAGCGTCGTCAGCAGATCAAGAATGGGTAGTCTAGATGGGTAAGGATTTTATCCAAGTTAAGAGGGCCATGTTAGAAATACTGAACGAATAATGTCTGGATCTGGAATTGTTCCGTCGAAGAATCCAAGGCCAAACTCGAAATCGATATTTCCTAAGTTATGGAGGATAACTTCCACCTAAGCATAGCATACCTTTGATAGTAGGGAGCAGAGCATTGCTGCCACCCCTGTCAAGTGCAGCGATAAATATAGGAATACTCAGCTGTCACCTATCTTGGAAGCCCCAGAGGGCAGTGCTTAATACACATCCCTGCAGAAGCACTTCAACGCGTTTAGAATATAGAGCTCTTCCAAGAAGCCTGTAAGTCAACCATAAACCCCTCTGAAATTGGCTTCCACTCTTACTCCATTAGTTCAGAACCTAGCCAACCTCAAGCTGCAATCAAGTAAGCGTAAGGGTAGTGAGATGATCAATGTAACAGCCCATGAAAACTAGATAGGTATTACACCTAGACGCTTGCAGGCTGTCAAGCAGGGCAGAGAGCAGCAGTATAGTCACAGTGAAGGAATAGGAAGGTAAGCTATAGCTTCATGGTTTTATACTACTTTAGTTTATACCAAGCTAAGTATACCCAACTAGAGAAACGACTAAGCACCCATAGCTGATTCTGGTAACATCGATGCATAACCATCATTACATTATACTCCCATTGCAGTTGTATGACAGCAAGTCAGCTAGAGGTTGGGGACTTATGGCATTATGGCTAGAAATCTCTCAATCACCAAGGAATCCACTAAGAGATAGCAATTTTCGATGAGCTTTGTGGCAGCCATCACCAAGGACCAGCTGATCTCTAGTCAAATCATTGATGGGGCCTTCGATGCCGTGCTGTTCGAGAACTTCCTCTATCACACCCTGCGCCAGCTGCGCACAGACAAAGATCTCGCCCATAAAAAGATCGTGCTGCTCATGGACAACGCAGTCATTCACAAGTATTCAGAGGTGCTGGAGACTGCTAGGAAGTTCAAGGTCACTGTCCTCTTCAATGCAGAGTACTCACCCTGGCTTAACCCCATCGAGCAGTTGTTCTCCTTCATCAAGAGGCACCTCCGCTAGGAGGCAAGCTGACAGCAAGTAAGCATACCCTACCTAACTTTTCATAGGATACACCTGGTGAAGCGGCTCTCGCAGATTCTGAAGGCAATGACCAAGACAGACGTCAACAAGCTCTGGGCTTTCAGCGTGAAGCAGTGGTGCAGCACCATCAAGCATGGCTTTGTGTGAAGTTGGGCTGAAATGCGATGAGTTGAAGTGCAGGGGCTATAGAAGACACCAATACATACTGAAACAGCATTTTAATCCTCAAATTTATTGATTAAAAGCCCCCTTATTACATATCACACTTTTAAGTTTTAATTTTAACTAATCAAACCAAAAATCCAAAAACCTCTCTCATTTTCGCTCATTCAAATCATGATTTTGGCTCCTCGTCCAATAAAACGACCAAATTTGGTGCTCAAACAGTCGAGCAGGACTTGAAAGTTGCTGAGCTGGGGATTTTAAAACATGGAGAATACGATAAGGTCCTGAATTTCACCCAACACTCATCAAGCAACGAGATATTGATCATTTATGATGATTCCACTCTCAATCACGAGAATTTGGTCAAAGATTTCAATGATTGCCAATCATTTTAAAAGTTGGACAGTGAAAATGACTATTGGGAACTAAACTAGTAAATCAGTTGAAAAATTCGAAGATTCTGCTTTAAATTCAGTGATTCTTGTTGAAATTTGATCAAGATAGGCACGTGCAGGGTATAAGTGTTCAAATACAAACGAAAAGTAAATTTGGTTAAAATTAATATTATATATTTTATTTTTGATTGATTTCTACAATTTCCTATTTTTATCTATTTTAGCAATATTAATAATATAGATTGAGTATTTTTATCACTTATTTTTTCTCATAAAATAGTTCTTAAGGACAAATTTAATTCAAACTAGAGTCCTCAACATTTGACAATGTGTGGATTATTGACAAAGAAAATTCTTTTAGGGAGGGATAGTTTCCTGCCACAGCAAATTATCAAGCCACAATATTCAATTTAATAATATTCAACAATATTTATATAATCAGCTCTTAAATTATTATGATATGAAACAACTTTATTTTTAACATAAAAAATTTTAATAATTAAATTTATCCTTTATCTTATTTATATATTAAAAACTACACTAAAACGTTTGAAGATACAATTAATTTAATTTATATTAAATTTTTGAAATCTATAAAAAATAAAATTTTTGTTGAAGGTGCAGTATCTTCAGAAAAAGACTAGGAAAAACCATTTTTAAAAGAATAATTTGCACCCCCCTTAAGCTTTTTGAGAGGGGAAAAAATTTCTCCCCTTTCTTTTAAAACAGATAACTCCCAAGCTTTAATTGTTTACTTTTAAGAATATTATGGTACACTTGACATTGGATAAAATATAATAATCATAGTTTATATCATAAATTACACTGTATATTATTTAATAAAAATTATTTTAAATAGGATCTAAAAGTGGTTATAATACATTTTAAAATATAGTAGGAATGATAAATGAGTATACTATGAAAACATATAATTGGAAATTAAGCGATTCATATAGTATAATTGGAAATAATTAACCCTTAGTTGGATTGGGCTCAACTTTGTTCAATACTTACCCACCGGGCAATTTAAACAAATCCATTTTTAATTATTGATAAATTTTAACTTTAAATTGTTTGTGAATAACTTCCTTAAATATAATCTCAAGAATCTAATTTTTCAAAACATCTTTGTCAAATATTAATCATTTAATGACTTTTTATTATAATTATTTATAGTCAATTTAAAAAATATGTAAAATAAGCAATTTATTGTCAACTATACAAGTGCGTATTCTGAAAACTTCCTATCCCCTCTAATTTTAGGATATCAATCTTAATTTAGTGGATTAAAATAAATTTCATTCATCAACTTAGATTTTTTATATATTTTATATAAAATTATAATTAAGAAAATCTTATACAATAGAAGGTTTCTTTTTACTTAAAATCATTATTAATTTTACTCATTTCTAACATTTAAAAAAAAATCTAAGTTTTTGAATTTTTTCCAAAATATTTAATTAATTCCATAGTGAAAGTATTGTTAATTATTTTTTGTTTAAAGTTTCTAAATTGGTGGAATTTAAATATAAAATATTATGGGAAATTAAAAATAAATAATTAAATTTTAAGATGATGTTACAATCTAAAACTGCTTCTTAAATCAACCCAATAAATTAATTCAATTCTATAGTAAAAATATAGAATTTAATAATGTTACTTTAAAAGGAAATATTATTTATTTATTTATATAAAAATTTAAATATTTTAAATTGTAATTTAATTTTTACTTATCTTGAGAATTTAATTTAATTTTATAATAAAATATAATAATGAAATAAGGTTAAAAATTGTAAAATTTATAAATATAAGTTTATTAGTTTATTTCGTAATATATAGATATAATTCTAATTTATTTTTAAAGTGGAATAATTACTATTTTAATTTTCTTATTATAAAACGATTATAAATATAAAAATAATTTATTCTTTAAAATAATTTCTATAATAGCAAAAACTTTTAACCGTATTTCAATTAGTTAGAGGCAAAATATTCTAATTTTTCTATAAAAACTATAAATATATTTATATATATATATAATATTCTTCTACCTAGATATCAGACGATTACTTAATTTATAAAAATGGTTAATTGTAAATATATAATTATATATCTTATTATTGATAAAATAGAAAAAGATAGGAAATTGAATAATTAAATCAAAATTAAATATTTAAAAATTTGGTCATAAGTCCCAGCTGTTTGGATACAGGTGAACACATGCATTGAAAGTAGCGAAAGTTAGCAGCAAATGTAGCAATAGAACCAGTAATTGAACTTCTAATCGATTTCTTTGGTGTTGAACACTATTCTATCGCTTATATTGCAATAGTTGGCAACTTCTCTAAGCTATTGGTGCCAATACTAGCAGCAGCTGGAGATATACTGCGATGAGAGTGCTTTATGATGGTGGGAGTGGGAGCTAAGAATGTTAAATGAACAATTCAATGCTAATGAGTGCAAAACGTAGTGATTCACGCTCGTTATGGCTAGGAATGCTATGGGATGAACGAAACGACAGTGATTGGCTATAGCCACGAAGTTGATGTCTCGAATGCGCGCAAGCGAGGGAGGTTGTGATAGTTTGGAAGGTTTGATTGATTTAAACTTAAACTTAAAAGTGTAATATGTAATAGTTCGTTATAAAAGCTAATCTAATCATTTACACGCTCGGTTTCGCGATTCTTGCTGTTCTTAGCCAATCTTGGTAGGTTGTGAAATGTTGCCAACATTTGCCTCAAACGAAGCCGTGCTTGATGGTGCTGCACCACTGCTTCACGCTGAAGGCCCAGAGCTTGTTCACGTCGGTCTTGGTCATGCTTTCAGAATCTGCGAGAGCCGCTTCACGAGGTGGATCCTATAAAGTGTTACGTATATACTATACTTACTTGCTATCAGCCTGCTCCTATCGAAGGTGCCTCTTGATGTAGGAGAACAATGCTCGATGGGGTTAAGCCAGGGTGAATACTCTGCATTGAAAAGGACTGTCACCTTGAACTTCCTAGCAGTCTCCAACACCTCCGAATACTTGTGAATGACTGCGTTGTCCATGAGCAGCACGATCCTCTTCGACGTGAGGTCCTTGTCAGTGCGCAGCTGGCGCAGGGTGTGATAGAGGAAGTTCTCGAACAGCATGGCGTCGAACGCGCCCTCGATGACCTGACTCGAGATCAACCTGTCCTTGGTGATGACCGCCACGAAACTCATGGAGAACTGCTGCCGCTTGGTCGACTCCTTCGCGATTGAGAGATTCCTTGCCAAGACCCCATACTTGCCTAGGCGATGGTTGGCTTGTTCGCGCACCGTTGCGATGGGTGTGTACTACTATTGCGATTCGATGCAACAACTCCTAGTATTCGCAATAGCTGCTTGCTTGTCGTGCTTACCAGCTTAACTTGGCTCTGAACCTTCAAAAAGTTTGCTTAAATTTGAAGAAATCGCTTACATTACTATGAATACTCTCTGATTTAGTTGCTGCTCCCACCCCTACTCGATAGCTGAAGACGTTTAGGTGTGATTGGAATCCTGCTTCTACTACCTGCAACGCCTGAAACCTC
>ARYC01006991.1:0-17894 GCA_000711775.1 Oxytricha trifallax
GGCTCAAGTAGAAAAAATAACTATTTATAATAAACTAAAAATAATGAATTATTATATTTTTTACGATGATAATTTTTAATGATTTTAAGCTTTTTTATTGAAAAATATTTGTATATTTAATATTCTTTGCTGTTTCCTCTTTCTAATTTTGTAACAACGTTATCTCCCTAAAAGAATTGATAAATAAAGGAAAGTTTAGTTAAATTTTAGCTTGAAATGAGACCTCAAAAAACAGCTAGAAAGCAAAAAATATAAACATCTAATTTATCTAAAAAACACAAAAGCACGTCGAGCAAAGTCTTAGTGTTTAAAGTTCCCATACTTAGCGCCTACCTAAAATTAACAGAAGAAGTCCTAAAATAAAACTTAAAAATTTAGGGATATGCCTAGTAACTAATTTTCCTCAAAGAAGATTGAAAATTCTTTTAAATAGATTTTCTAAATCAAACTAGGGATTTAAAACACTAAAAATATGCAATGCAAGAAAGGTTCATTGAGTAAATACTGGGCATGAGGATTGAATATGATTAAGGAATTATATTTGAAAAATAATTAACAAATCCAAAGTACTAGAATATGTTCAATCAAAAATATCCTCTAAATATAATTAAAAGCTATAGAAATTACAATCATTAGTTATAAAGTACAACTACTTATCAGACTAATAATATATTGTGATTTACTTATCTATGAAACTTATAGAAATTAAAATTATTAAGTTATTTATCGAGGTATTTAAGCTCTAGAATGAGTATTAAAAATAATTATTGATTCAAGTAATAGCGCCTACTTAAATTTCAAAAACTTTAATACTTAATAATCACAGCACATTACCAAGCTATTAATAAAGAATTTAGAGGACATGCAAACCTTTAAGTATAAAGAATAGGAAATTCCTGCATCAACTGATGATAAACATTATTAAACCAAGAAAAGTGAATTCTAAAGGAATCTATTCTGGAATAACAGAACTAAGAAAAATAAATATCCAATTAGAGGTGTTGGAAGGTTAAAGCAAGAGTAAATATATAGCAAAATTGATTATATGCACAGTTAAAATTAACAACCTAAAAACTTTTAATATAAATTTGGAATGGCTAAATAATGGAAGTGAGGATGTCTAATAGATCGCCAAAGCTCATAATAACATAGATAATATTTGTTTACAAAAGCTTTAAATTATATTATATTTTTGATAAATTATAGTATTTTAAATGTAGTTTGAAAAGAGAAGTGTTGTTAAAAAAGAAAAAAATCTTGCTAAGAAAAAGAATCCTTGTTTAGAAAAAAAAATAAACAATTTAACTAAATATATGATTAAGTCATTTCGAAATTAAAAAGAGAAAGAAAAGTTTTTAATAATATCTTTGGAAGTAATGAAGTTTGAATAAGTGAATAAATATACATATATATATATAATAATTAAATTAAATAACTACAAATAAATTCATTAATGATTGTTAAATTAATATACAATTTAATGAATACCCAATTTTTTACCTAATAATAATGTTCCTATTTATTCACCAAATTTTACGATATCTTTTATAGTTATAATAATCTTATAGATTTGATTGATGCACTAAATTTTTAGTAGTTAGCTTTCAAAACTCCTAAATTCCAATATTTGCTCGCACTAAGTACAAACTAGCCATTATCATATCAAATTATTTTTAAATAAGCCTTTGTATGAATCTTCTAAACTATAATTGGGCTTTATATTATTTAAACTAAAGTATACAAATTATGTCTAATGGCACAATCAGACATTAAATTTCTAAGCTTAAACCACATTTTCTTATATCTTCTCTTTTTTAACAGTTTACTTGTGTAAATTCTTTTAAATTTTAAAAATAAAATTTTATTAATAAAATTTTATAGTATTAATGCTATTAAAATTACTTACGATTGCTAATGAATGAAAAAGTAATTAAAAAATGAGAATTTTTATAATTATGCTTTATTAATAATAAAAAATAGTTATACTAGTATTAAACTCATCAAAGAGAAAAATAAAAATAATGATTTGTGAACTAACTTTGTCATTATACATATTTCAAACTTATACTTATCAATTTTAAAAATCGTAGATAAAAATTCAACTATTAAAAATTATTTGTTATAAAGATATTTATTATTATTGAGTAGCAAAAATACAAAAATATATTATTACTGAGAGTATTTAAAATGAAGATGATTTTAGTTAAAGCGACATCCTAAAGAATGTCACGGCAAATGAGGCTGCTTGAATTTCCATTGACGCTGACTACCACAACCATCTCAATAAAGCTGAAATCTATGATAAATGCCTCCAAAGCATGCCTACTTCCTAAAATCTGACCTTACTTAACTGATGACCACAAGATTGAAAGAACACATCGGACTTAAGGAACTTAGATTCTCGATCTAAGTTAAAAACTTTGACACCTAATTCAAGTTTAAAGAATAAGGAGACTAAATTCAAATCCTCAACAGAAGAGGAGGAAAAGAAAATAAGGAAGACAAGGGAAGAGAAAACAAAGAAACAATAAAGGAAGAAGAAGAAGATGAAAGACTCAGTGAAAGAGGAGAGAATCTCCTCTTTAAAAGGGCTTGTCCCTTACATGCTATCATGCATATTAAAAAAATCGGGGGTCCCCATAGACCTCAGTGTGATCACATTATTATTATTAGTTAAAGCATAGTTTGCATAGTTTATATTAATTACAAGTTAAATATATAAAAAATAAATTTTGAGTTTGTTAGAAGATTAAAATATTCTTAGAAATAATAATTTTAATAAATCAAGATTCTCGATTATAAATTATCATTTCGCCAGATTTTGAATATTTAATAAATAAATCGTGGTGAATTAAGATTGCTTAAAATTAGTACATTTTCTCGAAAATACTTGACACTGTTCATAAACTATCTCACAATCTTAAAGAACACACATTAATGTGAAACTTTAACGATCTAGATTTAAAGAATTATCTACTTAAGCCGTGAATTCATAAATTCAGAATAATATTTCTAAGAACAGATGATCGAGACAAACTATATAGAAATTTGTATAATCGTAGTAGTACTTTGAACAAACTTAGTTTTAAATTTTAAATTAAGATTGATTTATGAGTTTTTGTTTTTATCAAAAATGAATGTGAAATTTATAAAACAATATCCTTGCAATATCAACTCTTCAGAATAATATTTAATTATACTTTTATTTGTTCCCTTGTTTGAAGTCACGTAGTAAGAACTCATAAAACAATATGAACTTAATATTTAAAATTAAGTTTAACCAGTGTACTACAATGTTAAAACAAATCTTTAAACAATTTTTCTAGATTGACATCATCTATGCTTAGACTAAACTTCATGTTCCATAATTACATGGCTTTTAAAGGCAAGCCTTCAAAACTTTTATTTGTTTAATTTCACATTTATCTAATTCCTACAAAAAAATATGATATAATTTAGTAACAGGGTCTAGTGTTTTCAAGAAAGTGACATTTATAACTATAAAAACATAGCAAATTAGTCTCAAACATATTTATATACGTCATTTAAAATGGGAATTGCTCTGATAAATAATTGAATAAATGCTATCGTTGTTTAAATAAGGATATGCTCAGCACCTAATTTGAGAAAATTCTTTATGATCTGCTGCATTTCATCCACAGTTCTATCAACTATTAAAAATTAGATTATATATTAATTAGGCTTTATCATATTTTAGTCATTCAATTCTTGCATGCCTTCATCATCACTTACCTAACTTTAAATTGTCTTAGTTTTAGTGAACAATCTAATGCTTATTATATTTGCACTCATTCTAACATTATTTGTTCCAATAATACTTGTTACTTAATCATCAGTCTTCTCCAACATGTAGTGATCAAACTTATCTTCCCACATTTGAAGTTGACTCTCAATTTAAATCTACTTCATCAAATAACTACTCATTAGCACTTCCCCCTCATAAGTTTTAAATTCTTAAAGTTTTACACTATTCTCTTGAGTTTTCCATGATTCTATCCAAATATGAGGGATCTTATTTGTTTCAATTTATCATATTCCTTGCTTATAATACTTCTTATTTCTGCTTATCGTGAGTAATTAAGAGAATTCTTTCTTAATTGCAATATCTTGTTTTTTTTCTTCTTCTTTTTGTGTGTATTATTAGTAATATTTTAAGCCTCTTTTAAATTTAATAATGAACTGTATTTCTTTCTATCTTCAAGTAGATAATTCTTTTTTTATTAATTAAATTCTCTTACCCATTCTTTCTTATCCTTTCTTTCTTATCAAAACCTAGATTGTTAATTCTTGTAGCTGATGAATTAAAGTTAAGATTATAAACAGGTGGTCTTTGAGCTTTTATTTTATATAATTTAAAATTCTTTTAATTTAAATTAAAATTATTTAAAATTAAACATATTCAATAATTACAATAAAATCTGTTTACTAGTTTTAAAAATATAAAGTATAAAAACAAATAAGCATCATGTAAAAGGTTTTTTTTAAAATACTTATTCTAAATTTGTTTTCTAATGTGTTTCTACTTTTGATATTATGGATTTACGTCTTCCTCTTTTCGTTATTAAATAAATTTTTTGTCAAAATTTTCCTATTTATTAATAGAATTAAATTTTATTTTTTGTACTATTAAATTCTATATGTCAATAGAATCCAATTTTATCCTCATCTATAACTATTAAATCGTTTTTATTACCTCTTTTGTTTAGTAGACAAAGAAGAATCCTTAATCATTTACTTTTTATAAAGCATTTTCTTTTTCTCACTACTTATAAAACCTTTTTATTAATAACTTTTGAATTAAATTTTCACTATTATTATTTGGCTCTTTCCTTTTTTTTTCCATTGCTTGCAAAAAATTATTATTTTTATCTGCTTATTTCACTGTTAAATTTTTAAAATAATCAACACAATCTTTCTTAAATTCTTAATGCAGCTTCTAATATTATTGTTTGTTCAATTTTCATAGGCTTCATTTGATATCATGATGTTATAAAACCTATAACTGTTTCTTTTTTCTTCACTTCATGTTGATCTTTAAGATGTAATAATTTTACTCCAATTATTTTTGCTGGTTTAATCTAAAATTCGATTATAAAGGTGTAACTTACAATATTTCAAGTAGGTAATTGGAGTAAATCTATAAATCTTCCTAAGTCCAGATAGAACCCTTCATTCAGAGTCAATTATTTTTACAAAACAAAAGATTCTGTAGTTTTAATCTATAGAGAATTGTTTATCCAGCTTCCTTTCGTTTTTCCACTCTCTCTTCAAGCTCAGTGTAGAACTAATTGATTTAAACTTTTAATTACTAAAGTCCAAAAACTAGTGGTCTGAATGTCTCATTAATGCTTATGCTTTTCTAACAGTTGGCATATTCTTCCTCATGAAGGTTTTTTGAAGTTCCAAGTGCAACTGTAAATGAAATACACTGTTTTCTCTTTAAGAGCTTTCTCAACTTATATATCCAGGACATCCTGGAATTAGTAAAGATACGAAAATTTAGTGAATTGTAAAATTCTTAATATACAAAAGACATGATTGATAATTAAATTAAATCTAATACTTAAATTAAAAACTTAATAAAACTAATTATTTATTAGGCGTAGGCTACCGAGTAAAAAATCGCGATTCATCGGTAGCCTACGCTTTAAATTCAAGATTCAAAAATTAAATAAATTAATCAAATTAGTCGATATTATTACAAAAATTTTGACCTTATTAGATTTAATTGTTATTAGTAAAACACACAACCATCCATTATAAATTCTGATATTCTTACAACAAGTTAAGTATTTAGAAATATTTTTCTTATTTTCTGACATTTTTGTTGAATCTATTTTTTTTCATTTTTTATTCATTCATTGAATATTTTACTTGGAAAAATTAATTATTCATATTTTAATGTAATGCTCAATTTGATTAAAATCTTCATTTTAATTTCAAATATTTCAGATATTTTTTTAATTATTTTCTTCCATACCATCATTCTTAAATTGAAAGTTCATTTTGAATTTTTCTGATTAAAAACTTTTGAATCCTAATTCTCATTATATTGTATGAATTTTCACTATAGATATGTAAATTGAATTAATGAATTAAAACATATTTTTGACATCAGAAAATTTCTAAATGAAAGTTTGATAATTAAATTAACTAAACTTAAATTCACTTGCTTTAATTGTGAAAAATATAAACTGAAAATTAAAAGAAAACAATTTTATACAAATATTTCATAATAGTTATTATTCATAATAGATATTCATAAATGAAGAATTAAATTATAGGATGAGTTATGGATGCTTGATTATTTTTGCAATTTTATAAATTTGTAGTTTAAAATAAATTATAAGTAAATTTATAATAAGATGCTAAGCAAAAGTTTTACAAATTTTAATGGATTATCTTAAAAAACAAATTAAAATAATTGAATTAACTTACTATAAATCGACTAATTTGATTAATTTATTTAATTTTTGAATCTTGAATTTAAAGCGTAGGCTACCGATGAATCGCGATTTTTTACTCGGTAGCCTACGCCTAATAAATATTAGTTTTATTAAGTTTTTAATTTAAGTATTAGATTTAATTTAATTATCAATCATGTCTTTTGTATATTAAGAATTTTACAATTCACTAAATTTTCGTATCTTTACTAAATGTTAAAATCTCGAGTTAAGTGAAAATCAGTTCTGTCATTCTATACAATACTTTATAAAATAACTTAATCTAAGAATAAATTTTGAGAAGGGACAGATAGCTGTGTTTATCTGAAAGTAGATTGCTGTTTGCTATTCAAAGGTTGTAACCTCCATCTTAAATAAATTCATTTGTAAATAAAAGGAATGTATTTACAGGTATTTCATTAATCTATTTGAAATTTGTTTAATTAACCAATATAAATAATTATAAAAAGCTTTAAAAAAAATATATAAGGAAAAGGATCAAGATTTTAAGAACCTTTGAGTTATAAAAAAAAATCAAAAGATTGGGAGATTATATACTTTAAGAATACAAAAATTGTAAATATTTTAATATATTTGGTTAAGTCACATGAAATAATGATGGAATTATAAAAAAAAAGATTTAAAAGTATGATTATTTATTTTCAAAAATGCATGATTTAATAATGAGACTTTCATATGAATTATTTAGATTTCATTTTTCTATTTAGTTATTATTTTGCGATGTCAAAATAAACATCTATAAATGAGCACTTTGAAGCTTAATACGAATTTTTGTTTTATTACTTGAAAATGCTAATTCTCAAAATATAAGTTAATTTTTGTCAATTACTCAGTTTTGTATTTTATATTATTTCAAAGTGAGAATAATATAAAATCAAAAGCTTAAAATTTAGATATAAGTAAATATCTTAAGCTAGAATGTATTTTTAGAAAGTATTTTCAGTAAATTAAACCAATTTTAAATTAAATCTTTGAAAATAATATATTTTTCAGTTTATTAATTAATTTAATAAATTTTTTAACTTTAAAAATTTACCATCTATAATTATAAGAGTAGTTTTTAATATAAATTAGCAATAATTAGCAAAACAGATTTTTCAATTTCTGATATATTCCTTACTAATAGATCTTTCATGAAATCAACAATTGCAAACTTAATAGGCTTAAATAAATTTACTTTTAGGCTAATTATGTCATTGCTTTTAGCTTATTATGTCATTGCAAATCCTAACATCAAATAACAAAAGATTTATGCACAACAAGAAAATCAGGTTGTAGAAAACATTCATAAAATTGAAGGATTTTAAATATAAATTACTAAAGTTTATAATTATTTATTCCTTATACTATTAAATGGTAAATTTGTTAGTATAATTGGCATGAAATTTTTTTATAAATAAAAGAATAAATTAGTTGCTGAGTTAGCTAATGTATTTTACTTTTTTTAGAAAATTAAATGAGTCTATTTAGGTTTTATTTTATACTGCATTAAATACAAATTATATTTAATATAATTTACCAATATTTGTTATTTAAAGGAAATACAAGCTTTTGAATTTCTTCTTTATCATTCATATTATTAGAATTAAAATAATCAGTTATAGATAAATTAGCCTCATTTGAATCTAGAGATTCATAGTTTGAATTATATTTTTGCTGTAGAATTCCTTTGGAAACATTTTATTATATTACTATACTATTTCATATTATTGAGAATGAAAATCAATTCAGGACAAAGCTTCTTTGAGATGATCCAGGCATGGCAGATCATTCTCCAGATTTTTTAGCCACACAATTAGCTGTTTAAACAGTTCTGAAACTTCATATTGCAACCGGCTTATCAGCAAGTTCTGGGTTGTCTCTAATCTCAACTGCATCATTAAAAACTTCCATATCAATGTTCATCTATGTTCAAGTAAGATCCCTATCTTTCAGCACATCAGCCATTATTTATTTAGCTTATAAAGAAGATTACTTCCTTAATCTCTTAATTTTATAGTTACTCTTTATTTTGCCTTTTATTAACTCAGCTTTGACCTATAATATTTCTGTTCGTTAAATATTTTTTATGCAGTATGAAGCGACTGAGAAGCTTCAAGAATAAACTTATTTAACAATTCTTTATCAACTGTGTACATCCTAGCTGTGAAAGCAACATAAAGCAACACTTTGAGTTGTCTAGTGAATTATCGAACAGGTTTGTTTCTCATATATAATGAAAACCATGTTAATTGTTTAATTTTTTATAAGAATAGTAATCATAAGCCTTTAATTGCTATTTTACACGATATTTTATTACTTTAAAGGATTGAATTAGTTTTAGCTTTATTGAATTGCTTGAGAGTTTTGTAAGCTACTTGTGAATAAATAATAAAGAAATTTTCATCGTGTTTAAGCATGTCAGTCATAAGAATTATTTTTGAGAAAAATTTAGAGTTATATCAAAATCCATTAATTATATGATTTTATAAAACTTGGATTAATTAGTTTGAAGTAGGAATTTAGATTGTGTTCCCTTTAACCAAAATGTGCAAAATGTCATTAAAGTTAGTCATTTTGCCAGAATCAATCAACTCTTATGCAAGTTGAGAAACAGACTTGAGATTATCTATGACTTCTTAAAATTTTTCACCAGCTAGCTGATGCAGTATTATGACAAGGATGGGTTATCTCTCCAAGCCTCAGCATAAATTGACCCCATGGGGTTAGCTCCATTAATGTAGGGACATGAATTCGAGTCCGTTAAAAAAGTTTATGTCCCTTAAATTTATGCTCTTGAAAAGTTACTGATTGTACAATAGGAGGTATCATCAAAATTGATTTTGATGTTTTGAGGTTTTAAGTAAAGATGTACAACATTTTATTCATGAAGCTTGGCTATTGCAATAACTGCACTTACTATGCATCTCCATGTAACCACTCTCCGATGCTGGAGATTCAGTAGATCACCCAAGTTGAAGTCATAACTCTTAAGCCAAATCAGCAAGTAAGTAGGGCTAAAATAAATCTTGGTAATGGAGTCTAGTTGCTTATTATTGTGTTCCTCTAAATTAATAAGCATGTTAAAGTCTTGTTAAACCCTATCTCAATAGAGTGCATCTTCTTTCAAGCTCCCTATGTAGTGTCTAGACAAGTGGTTGTATGTGAGAGATGGTCTGCTCTAAATTAACTCTTCAATTGATTCAATTAGAAAACCCTCTAATTTGGACTTCTGCTCAATTGTATCCTTAAAATTTTGATAGTTGTTTAAGGCTAATTAAGGTTTTATTTCATCGTTAATCACCTATTACTATTAGAACCCAATTAATTTTAATTAGAGGGACCTTCTTTAATATCATCGAAATTAGAGTTGTGAAATTTAGGTTCCAGCTATTTGAGTTCCTCATTTTAATTGGGTGCCCCATCGTTAAGGTTGAATTTTTTTAGCGTAAGATAAATTATAGATTAATCAAAAATTTTGAATATATAAATTTGAACAAAAGACTTAAAATATCAAAAAGTGAAAAGCATAGATTTGACAATGAAAGTAGATGCAAATATTTCATAAAGTATTTATTGAAACTTTACAAGATATTCTGACTGTGTAAATTTAGCGCATACTGCGCTGAATTAAATCGAGGCACGGCAGCCTTTTTTAGGTCAAGTAGCCGTTCTTAAATGAAAATTTCCCTTTGGGACTATAGTGTTTTAATAGTTAAATTCTTAATTAATAATAATATTTTTAGTAATTATTAAATTTACGAATTTATTAAATTTAATAGTTATCACTAATGTGATTTCTTTAATGAGAAATTTGATTAAAGTTAAAATATTTAATTTTTAATTAAAAATTAAAACTCTATTACTAAAAATATTATTATTAATTAAGAATTTAACTATTAAAACACTATAGTCCCAAAGGGAGATTTTCATTTAAGAACGGCTACTTGACCTAAAAAAAGTCTGCCGTGCCTCGATTTAATTTAGCGCAGTATGCGCTAAATAAAAATCAGCGCATATGCGCTGAATTTACACAGTCAGAATATCTTGTAAAGTTTCAATAAATACTTTATGAACTATTTGCATCTACTTTCATTGTCAAATCTATGCTTTTTCACTTTTTTGATATTTTAAGTCTTTTGTTCAAATTTATATATTCAAAATTTTTGATTAGTCTATAATTTATCTTACTCTAAAAAAATTCAACCTTATCAGATTGTGGTCTTCTCTATTGCTTCGTTTTCGTTTGTTTCAGATCCAAATTATACAATTAAGAGATAACCTATAATTGAAAATTAAGCGTTTAAGGACCTTATTATTTACGAAGGGAGGGTACCCTGATCCAAGAAGGTCTGTTTCCGAATGAGTAATTAGGTGCCTCTTTAGTTATGCAGTTGGGTATCTGCCATTAAACTTTAGCTTACAAACTTTACAGGAGTATCTGTCCTTTGATTTTAAATGAGAAAATTTCCCCTGCTTTCTAGAATGAGTTTTGATGTGCCTTGTGTATTATTTCTTAGTAAACATTTTGTCGCAAACTGTGCATTAGTATGTACATTGAGATATGGAATTGCCAGACTTTCGAATGCTTGATCCCTACTTTTGCTTGATTTCTTCTAATTAGTTAAAGTTTTTAGGAAATATAGATTAATATTTTGTACTTACTATTTTCTATAGTACAGCTTGATAGCTCGACTACTGATGACGAGCAATCATCCTCCGAATTAATACTGCTTAATGAGGACATGCTATAGTTGACACCTTTTAATTTATGTTCCATTTACTATTAAATAACTTTATTAATAAAATTATTAAAAGTCACAATTATTTTATCTTAATTACACTTAGTTATTAAACCTAGTTATTTAAAAAGTTAATATAAATTATAGTATAGGGGACCCAAATTTATGAAAAATAAAAGAACACAAATTTCAAGATTTCTATATAAACATTAAAACCCAGAAACCCAGAGAACTATCATTTCTGACCCTTTTGTCCTAATTTTGTCCTGTCAGGACATTTACAGGACATTCATAATTTTATGGGGGAACATAAATATAAATAAAAGATCCTAATATAAGTCTCAATACAATTAATTAAAGTCTATGAATAATTAGCGAAAGGATCCTTGGCAAAATGTATATGGAAACACAATAATTACTCATTGCTGCTGAAACAATTTCGCAGCCAATAAAAAAATGCTATTAGTTTAGAAAGAAGATTTTTTGAGAAATGTGAAGGCTAAGATAAATTAGTTAATCAAAATTGTAATTAATTAATTAATAAACTTATGGAAAGCACTTAAATGAACTAAAACACAACTTAGATAAACACTTAAATCCCATCAAGATAGTTAGAAGGCCAATTAAGCAGTAAATCAGACTGGTATAACTACTTCAAATTCCAATGTAAGGTTATAGTGTTATATCTGATTTAGGCAATATGTTCATGCCTCCTTATAAACAATGCACAATGAGATTTATGAGAGATGTTCTTAAAGGAACCAAAATTTTAATCAAGTCTAATGAGATAATTTGGATTAATGTCCCATTTTTCCCTGAGTTGAGCTTGAAGCGCATATGGGAGGAGGTAAGAGTGGATGAGGAACTGATAAGGTACCTAAATATTTACGAGGATGCTGATGAGTAGCCAGATCGCAATTATTTTTTTGGCATTTTCGGGACCCTAAGGAATGAGTATTTGTAAAGAATGGTTCATGATCAATAGAAGATAAGAGTTTCAGGGACTTAATTAGGGGGACCAAAATTCAATTCTTATTAGCAATGAATTTTTAGAGCAACTCTAAAAGAATCCAACTATTTCGAGTAAGTCAATGGTTTCATTAATTTTTATATATAGAAAGAAAAGGCAGGGCACTCTCACTTTTGAAGCAAGGGTCATAAATCAGGAGAATCACGAAGAAGAGAAAGTTGTACGAAATTACATTTTCGTACTCTGATTATATTAGTCTTGCAAATTAGAATTAAGAGGAACACAAAGAGGGGCAAGAGACAAGGAACCTAAATTAAACTCCTTAAAAACAAAAGTTTTTTAATATATGATTTTAATTAATAATTGCTTAACTCAAAACCTTAAATCAATCATTCTTTTTCCAATAGAGTAATCTAATTTTGCATTTTAATTATGTGCCTTTTTTCAGTTTTAAGGCAGTCAACTTACTTAATACTCAAAATTGCGTCCTTTACTATTTAATAGCGCATCTTATTTGAGAAATTAAAGTTCCTTTAAATTACGTTCTTTTTGTACTAAAGTTTGACTCTAGAAAATATTTCTTCAATACAATTAAACTCGGAGGAATAGGGAGCATTAAATACATAACTCTATCCATTACCTTCAATTTATTGTTTGAAAGTCTTGTTATGATGAGCTCGCAGATTATCCATAAAAAGAATTGCTTATTTGCCCTTTTAATATTCTTCAATGATTTCAAGCCCTGAAAGTAAGTCTGGTATATTAATTGATTTCTCTTTTATAATGTACCCTAAAAGTCCTTATTGACCAGAGATAAATACTAAAGCAGCAAGAGTTTTTATATTAATGCCCCCTTTTTAAACATCTTAATTTTAATACGGTCCTGCCCAAGCTTTTAAAGTAATTGAATGGGGCTTAAATATAGTTTCATCCAGATATATTATGTTTTTCTACTCCTCATAAGCATTACATAGTATTGGGTACGATTAAAGCTAAGCTCCCTAAATTTGTAACTACTTAGAATTTGAAATCCTATAAGAAGACCTAGATTTTTTGTATTTCACGTTATTTCTAAGATAAAGATTTCTTAAACTGGTAGTAGAAATCTTAGTATAAGGAAATTTTCAATGAAAAATTTTTGCCCTGTCTAAAATAGAGTATAGTTTAAGTTCCTTCAATGTGTTTTGATTCACCAAATAGTTCAAATGGTCAATCGTCAAGTTCAGAGCTTATTTATTGTTCTTCTTATTTTAAACAGGGTAATTATAAGAATTAATGCAAATTTTCTTATAATGTTAACATGAAACCCAAACAGTTTCCCTAATTATTAATAGCTAAAATAAGTCAGTTTAGCATTCAAAGGATCCTTCCCCCAAATCAAAGTTTAAGAATTTATGTTCTAGTTTCCTTGCTTATAGTACTAGAAATAACTTTTTTCATTTATATTTAATTTGTATTATATTTATGAATCTAAATTTTTCTCAAAAATAATTCTTATGAGTATCCATAATAAAATCCCTAGGATTGTCATTTTTTCAATTAACAAGATGATTTTTATATTATACTATATCTTTTAGTTATGTTCAGAGTTGATATCTTGTTTACTTAATTCTGGGATAATTCTTAGATTTATCTTCGAGATTCTAATACATGAGAATTATCTTTATTGAAGATATATATAAATGTGAGTCTTAAGCAAAAAGTAGCATAATTTGATTTATTTACAAAGGTATTAAATTATTGATTCTAAGATAATTTTAAATAAATTAATAATTTTTCTTTCATTTAGGTTATTTGATAAAAATAATGACATTCCTAGATTTGAATTTTATTAAATCGATATTATAGTTAATAAAGAGATGACAAATATAGACATCATTTGTTTAAGATTCTTAATTAATAAAGAATAATGATTTTGAATTTATACAATTAATTTTGAATTATTTGTTTCTGATTTTTATGAACAATATTAGAAAGTTAGAACAATAGTAGTTATAGCCTTACTTGCTAGTTTAAAGTTTACATTTATTATTTGAATTTTTCTTTTAAAATTTAATTGCTTGACTTGATCTGCAAAATAACATTCAATATGTTAAATATATTTTACATTTTACACTTTCATATACTTTAATATATTTAACTATTTAATATGATAATTATTAAAAAAAGCAATTTTTAAGAGTACTGTTAAATAAATATTTAAATCTATTAATAAAATTTAATTGGTAAATTTATTAGATATTTTTTATAAATACCAATTCCCTTATAGTTTTTAATTATTTAGATATTAAGATGGCATTATAGAATTTATTTAAATTATAAATAATGAGGCTACAATCTAAAAGCATTTAATACTCTCAAAATCAGTCAAAATGCTTATTAAAAATATAAAAAGTAATTAAATTCAACTAAAGTTAGAGTTATGACTACAAAAAAATTAAAATTAAGTTAGAGAATAGGCCTATTAATAAGAAGGATCTCTTATAAAAATGCCAAAAGTTCAATAAAGGTCTGATTAGTTCAGTAAAAGTATTTTATCAAAAATATTTTTAATTAAAAATGCATTTAATGAAAAGAAAAAGCAGGAAAGTTTGAAACAGATATATATTAGAAAACAGAAAACAGTAATTGCATAAAATACTTCAATTCAAATTTTAGAATGCCTATTTCTTAGTTTTATCAATTCTTCTATGAATAAAAGAATTGGAAAAGTTATACAGTGAGAAAGAAGCATATCTAAAGTAAAAGATCCTATAAGTGAAGTGTTTTATCGATGATGAGGAAAAGCTTAATTGTGATAGTAGCGTTTTTTATTACCAAAAATAAGAAAAGCAATTGGAGATATTAGTGATTACGAAGTAAAATGAACTAAAACTGTTTAATATCTCTAGATTAATCTATTTAAAATGCAGGTAGATGTAATGAAGTATAAATTTCAACAGAAGTTGCAAGATTCAACACTTTAACATCGGCTTAATAGTTATAATAAAATGTATCTAGAATGTCTCAAGATAGGAATTATTCAAGAAATCTAATGAATTTTCGAATTTTAACTTCTTCCAATAATGGGAGGGCAATTTTATATCGCTCAAGATATATGACTTATAACTTTTAAACTAAAATATAGTTAAAGAATGGTGATTTCAATAAATAAGATTCCCTTGATATAAGTTTTTAAAAAATCAAGGCTTGATAACAATTGCGATGGGTTAATTTTCATAATAATCTAACAAGAAGACAAGAAACTTTTCAAAAGTATACGAATCCTCTAATCATTCAATTTATTATCATAACCCAATCAATTATATGTCATATTAATTTCATTTAAAGTTACAATTAAATTTGATATTCTAAGACTAGTTCTGATGATCCATTTGCAAAAACTATAACTATATATTGAAACTAGAAATAAAATCATCAACTATAAAAGTCATCTTTTATATCGAGCTTCTAAAAGCCAGCACTTTATGAAAAAATTAATTATGAGTTTTAATCAACTAAATTTTTAAAATTTAAAAACTTTAATAAAATATGTGATAAAAACATTGATTATAATGATGATTTATGTGAAATAGCTTCTAGATTTAACTTGATTTTTAATTTCTTTAAATTAGGCTTTTATTTCACTGAGGCTTATTGAATATCATTCAATTATTCTTAAAATCAAAGACTGCAGAGCCTTTTCGATCTAATTGAACATATAAATGGAATAAGATTCAAATAAATGACTAATGTAGAAAAAAATAAAAGATAGTACATATGATAAATTATCTTTTTTATTAAAATTATTAAGGTAAAAACTAAAATTCTTATTAAACATAAATAAATTGATTACTATTATTGTTATATTTATTGCGAGAAAAGATTACGAGCTGATCTCTATGAATATGCATTTTAACCAGAAGACAAAGATGTAAAAAAAATCTAAAAAAAACTTCTCTAAAAATAGAAGCGAAAGAATAAAAAGATATCAGGCTTTGGTGGTTGACACGCTGAGCAGTTCATGCAAGGGACATGCCCCTAGGGATTCTTTTGACAAAGCCCGCGCCCAGGCTGAGTTGAGGTCCGAAGAAGCTAGTCGGGATGTGGGCCGAGATGACAAGAGACAATACCCCAAGGAGCACCCTGTAAGAGGCACATAAGTCCAAACGGCCAAAGTTGCTCCCCAGCTGAAGAAAAACAGGACACTAAATACTCGAAAGACATTGTATTGGAAAAACTATCGCCACATTAAGTACTAAGTACAACTAACTAATATATATATTCTATAACAATAATAACAACAGCAGTAATAAAAAATACAATAATAATTATATATTTAATACTAGAGATCTATATTTTTCGTTTTCATATTCACCTTACCTTAAGTTATTCATCATCAATATCATTATATAAATTATATTAGTTCTTATAAAGAATTTTATCATCGATTTGTGAATATTATTTTAAATAATTTAAATTTTTTCTCAAGCTTTCTTGAATGTTAAAATTATTAATTTATGACTTGCAGAAGGATTAACATGAAGGCTGAGCAGTCCTTGTCTGCTTCTAAGAATTTTAGGATTGCTATGAAATGCTTGATAGTAGTCTTTATTTATCTTATATATGTATACTTCCCGAGCATTTTCACTAATAAAATTAATTTAATTTAGAGTAGTCAGAGTCTTAAAATCTTTAAGTTGGGAAAATCTTTCTGACAAAGTAATTATGATATAGTTACGATATTATGCTCCTATAACTGTTGGATATTCTCTTAAATTCGCTTGACATCCCATTATTGTTTGAATTTCGATTCGTAAGCTAAATAAAGATATTGATTAGAATGCTCTGGAAATTATATGTTTGATTACATTCATTTCTTGGGTTGTTAATATTCCTAATTGGATCCAAAATTAACAAAAATATGGCTAATTAGTGGTTTAAAACAAGTAAATAAAGATTTGGCTTCTCATTTTACACGAATTAGTCAAAATAAAAACTAATTCTAAAGAATTCGCTCATTTTAAGTACATCATTTACTTTATAATAATTTCTTAATGAGTATTTCATGAAAAAGTCCAGCATTTTACCTAAATAGGAGAGAAAACATGGGTTATCTTTAATATTAAACTAAGAAACACATAAGATTTGTTATAGCTATTTGACATTTGCATCTGTCCCCGTTGATAAAAAATGAAGGACATAGTATGAATTTATATTCAAATAGAAAGAACAGATAAAAATTTTCATTCAGAGCTCTTGTTATAAGAAAATAAAAAAAACTTTCGATGATATGCCTCATATACAAAAGATTATCTAAAATTCTATTATAAGTATTAAAACTTAGAATAATCAAGAAATACAAATCTAAATATTTGGAGAAAATTAGGAAAATGTAGATACTCTGATAACAAACATAAAATTATGGGAATACACATCACAAATTAGAATTTGTAATAAAAAAATGATTTATTAATGAAACTTTATTCAAAATGGATATTTGTGAATTTTAAATGACAGAAAATTAAAAGAAATGTACTGTTTATCACGGATTATATATCTAAAATCAAACATTTCAAAAACCGCAAGATAAAGTTTAAGTATTAAAGAAAAGGAAGAAGCAAACTAAAACACTACCATATGGTAAGAAGAATAAATTTAATTCAATTAAATAAGCATATCAATGATTAATTTTTAATGAGTTTTTTAATTATTTTGAGGAAGAATTTTAAATAATAT
>ARYC01006992.1:0-11212 GCA_000711775.1 Oxytricha trifallax
TTATTTTGTTATATCTCCTGCTGTTAGTGGTCCTTTGTGTTGACCTGGTACTGCTGATTTTATACCTCTTGTTTCACTTATCATTTGTTCCTTTCTCCTTCTATCAAACAAGAAGAAGATATAAGGTATATGCTTCCATATTCTTTTCTTATGCTTAGTATTTTCATATTACTATAGCTTGTAACTGTCATTTTACCTTATCTAATATATGAACTATTGTATCCACCAAAGCCTTCTGGAAACAATGTTGGAAAGAGCATCTCTTCCATATATTCATTGCCATAATATACAGCATTTTTCTGAAATTCTTTAACATTATCCTTTACTTTTTAGTTCATATCATTGTTATTTAATTTTTCTAATAGTTCCTAGTTGACATTCCTTTTAAATACATCAAATGCTTATAGATCATTTAAATCCATAACTTATTTGATATCTGAATATACTTCATTGAAGTTCTTTGGAATGATATATACCTCTGCATCTCCCAGATCCTTCTTTATACTTTCTCTGTCAAAAACAATTATATTGTTTTCATCTAAATCTGGATAGATTTCGTATCGTTAATCTTATTTATCTAATAAAGCTTTTACTACTCTATTTCTTCCTAATAATCTGAAGACTTCATACAATGCATAATACTACTTGTATAAGTGGTTATTTTCCTTTAGCCATTTTAATGCTCCACATATTCTTTGTTCTTGCTAATGGTTAAAATTAACCCACCAATTTTTATTCTTTAAGAACTCTTTACTAAATATTCCTAAACTATTATTGTAAAGTTAGTATCCTGTGTCTCCTTTCAAGTGGTGAATAAGATATTTTAGATTCATTCATAATCATATTATAAACATGTCCTAATCTTATATTTACCTCTTCAATAGTTTTCTTAATTACTTTTAATTCTCTAGGCTATGGTGTTTTCCTTTCTCTTATATCATCTTGAATATCATTTTTATAACACCAGTAACATACTCGTAATTCTCTGAAATTAGGTAAATCTTCTAGGTCTCTGAATACTAATTTATCTATAAACTCACTAAAATATATTTCTGCTCTTGATTACCTTTGTCTTTCAATCTTTATATAAAAATCTTGCTTCTTGTCATTAAACATATCAAGGCGTTTTCCACATTATCCACATATCTTATCTTAAATAATTTTATCTAAATCTCTATGCATTCTTAGTTGTTATTATCTAGCAAATTTTGATCCTAACAAGTAAAACGTATGCTCATCTGTTAATCTTAAGTTCTCTATAATCTTTTCCTATGTTGGTTTTCTTATATATTCATATTGAAATATCTATGCTGTTAATTTCTCTAATTTTATAAAAGCTGTCTTATTTTATTGATATAGATTTAGTTATCTAATCCATCCACACTCTTTCATAAGTTTCTAAGCATTTTGAAAATCCTTAATTTTAATTTACATTGCTTTGACTTATGTTGATAATTATATTTTGTTCAAATTAACATGTTAATTTTCGCTTTGCCAAATTGCGTACCTAATAATAGATTCTTCTAATAATAATCGATTAAGAAACTATTTTGTTTAATGTTGATCAAGATCAATACTCATTTTTATTGCATTTATTGTATACTCTATACTTTATTTTCTTAAGTAGTTTAGAAAAACGTTTGCTATTGATGATTTTACGTAAGTTGAAAGGCATCGATCATTAATAATTAATTATTCTTTTAAGAGTTTAATATTTTTGTTATATTCTATTATGCTTGTATCAAGAGACTTCTACATTTTCTTATTTTATGATTATTTTGACTAATAGTTTTCAAAACCTTTTTCATATAACTGTCTAATTAAAATTGCATCGAGTGTTGAACTAAAGGTTTCTCTTACATAATTTTGAATTCTAATAATTTCTAAGTTTTCTACTATGTTTTGGAAAAAAGTTAACTCACTAACACTTGATGTTTCTGAAATAAAGTCTTGTATGTTATACGCGTTTACTTACGTATTGATTTCTTCTTTGATTTATGGTTAATGTTATGTTGATGTATCAATCTGGACTGAATGTTGTTCAATTTGATTGTTTGTTGTTGTATCTATCTGCATTTGTTCTTGTTATTGATTATTTGTTGATGTATTGATCTGCATTGGTTGTTCTTGATTTTGGTTGTTTGTTGATGTATCAATCTGCATTTGTTCTTCTTGTTGTTGTTTCTGAGAAGTCTCATCAGATGAGTCCGATCCACCCTCATGATGTCCAACACAGGGTTAGAAATTTGCATCACTTGGATTTCTCTTATCTTCTGAATCACCTTTTTTTTCTTGTTCATCCGGAGGAGTTAACGATTGCGTTTACTTAATCTTCTGTACGGACATTGCCGAGAATCAAATAGTATAGACAAAAGAAGTTAAAACTTTAAAGATTTTATTTAAATTATTTATAATTATAATTTAGTTTTATTTATACTTATATTTCAAAATCTTTAATTTAAATATTCATTTTAGTAATATTTTAAAAAATTAAATTTTAAATAAGATATTATAATTATATATTATAGTTTTAATATTTTGTATAATGTATAAATTATAAAGTAATTTAAATAATTAATGGATTTTTATAATATGTTTTGAAATAATTTAAATGAATAATTATTAACTATAATATAGATGTGATAACAAAATATTATCATAAATAGTGAAATTTTATATAAATTTTAATTAGAATAAAAATGAATGAATAGTAATTGACATTTATTAGAAATTAAATTAAACTTAATCAATCATCAATATTTTCAAGTTCTTGTCTGACCTCTTTGACGCTTTCAAGTAGTCCATATAATTATTATCCTTCACATTGATATGTGTTTTAATATCTTGATTTATTTTTACCGAAATTCAGTTTGAATGAAGAGTATTTTACAATTCCAAAGAATTCTCTGTATCTTATTCTTCCTTCGTCAAGCATGTCTTATGTAGTTACTGAAATCACTTTTGTTCTTTATGTTTTTGGAGTTTTCTTGATTGAATGAGTTTTTTCATAGATTGACATATCACCACTCATTATATAACACCCATGTTTCTTCTTTTTATTCTCGTTAATGTTTTCTTTCTTGCATACCTTACAGTTAAAGTATCTTACATTTTTTCCCATTTTTAAATATAATTATAATTATTAATACAAATTTAATCTAAATATATCATTTGACGAACCTTAAGTTTGAATATTTAATTTAATAGTTTAACAATAATTATCGGACTAGCTACTATTGTATAATAATAAATATATATGAAAAGTAAAATGAATATTTAAATGAAAGATTATTATTAAATTAAGAAGAATCATTCTATATAGTCATCATCTGATTCGTTAGGAGCGTCATGTACTCCAAGATAATAATCTGGTACTTATTATTGTAGTCTTCCTTACATTTACATTGTTACTACTTACTGGTTTGGTTCATGGATTGTATATGATTAGATGTCTTTCCTACACAATGGACAAGTTGATTAGCATTATAGTTACCGATCTTGAAGCATATACTCCGCAATTACATGGTGGTTGCAGTCTGATTAATTACTGTTGCTTTTGATATATCTTCTAAGCATACTGGGCAGGTCATATCCTTTCTACATAAGTGTTTTTTAAATTGATCAATCTTTTTGGTTTTGTATCCGCACTCACATTTATGGAAATTAGCTTCTTAGTTAGGCTTGCTGATTGTTTGCTTGCTTATCTTATCAATGATTGTGAATGTTGGAGAATTTGTAAGTTGACATTTGTGTGCTTTCTTCTTGTCATTTCTCATTTGTTTTTTGCATTGATTGCATTCTGCTTGAAGCTTTCTGTTTGTCATTTTATTTTTTTTTTAATTAAAATTATTATAAAAATTTTCCCTTAAGTACCCAAGGAAAAAATTGAATATTCAAATGGATGGTCAATATTTCACAAAAAAATTAATGGTCAAAATTCATGCTAAAAATTAATGGCTAGTAATTGCTGAGACAATAAACATTTCAATCAATTTCTGACCCACTTTTTTATACAATCAGAAACTGATTGCCTTCTCCCCTTAGTCCAATCTTCAGAAGAAGAAAGGTTCAGGCTTCACCACGAGAAGGTGGGAGAAGCTTAGAAGCCCGACTGGAAGTCGATTCCCGAGGGAGGGACAGGCTCCACGTCCAGCCTTGAAGTCTCAGAGGGACTATCTACCTCATGCGAAGTCAAAAAAGGGACTATCTACCTTGAAAGGCTCAGGTGCCGATCTTCCCTGAGTAAAGTTTCAGTTCTAGTGACCCAATAGAACCACGGTTTTATTTATAGCGCAACACCGTGTGGAAATCGCTTATTCTACTCATATGTCAGAGAGTAGTCTGCGTAGTTTGTTATAAAGACCAGTGTCTACGTGGCCTCGCGGTTTTTATGCCCGTTCTAACTGAGAAATGAACGTTTGTTTTTTATGGAAAAAACAGTAAACCCCTCCCTTACCAAAACAAAAAACCCAAACAAAAAAACCCAAACAAAAATCCAAGCCTCCTCCTCCCAAACCCTTATTAAATATAATAAAATAAATAAAATATTATAATATATATATAAATTAAATTAAATTAAAATATTAATAACACTAGGGGTTCCAGTCAGATTCGTTCCTTAACGTGCAACTTCCTCAGCAATTAGCCGACGTCCATTGCATGCTTTAGAACTTGTCTCTTCCCTTCACCCTTCGTGCCTTATAATTATTATATATATAGAAATTAAATTAAATTAAAATATTAATAACACTAGGGGATCCAGTCAGATTCGTTCCTTAACGTGCAACTTCCTCAACACCTAGTCGACGTCCATTGCATGCCTTAGAACTTGTCTCTTCCCTTCACCCTTCGTGCTTTATAATTATTATTAATATATATCATTACCCTCCCAACCTCCCATGTAATGAATAAATTTTTTAAAATAAATCAAGATATAAGACTAAATATTTAACTTGCTCTTAATATATTCGACAATTGGTATTTTATAACTTCATGTATAGATATCCTCATTTCGCTTCAAGTCATGTGCACCTGACCCAAAGACTTACGGTAGAAGAAGTACCTATTTAACCAGATATAATTAGAATGATAATAATAATAAACCGAAATTCCCCAAAACCCTTTAATAAAATAATTTGTAAAATAAATTATTATTAAATATAATAAATATCATATAATCTTATTTAATAAGCCCAAATAACTTTTAATATATAAATTTTTTTATTTTTTATTAAAATAAATTAAATAATAAATATAATATAATATAATATAAATCCAAAAACATTTTTACAGGGTAACGGCCCTATTTTATAAATAGGTTAAAAATTTAGCATTATAAATGAAGTAAGATTAAAATAACTCATGATTATAAAATATGATTATTTTGGGATTTAACTTGAATATTGTACTAATAAAATATATTTTGATTTATATATTTAAATGTTTATGTTTTATATATATATAAAGAATAATAGCCCAAACCCCTAGCTTGATTTTTTAAAAATAATATATATAATTTATTATATAATATAATTTAATATATATATATAATAATATATTATATATAATAATATATTATATATATTTTATCATTTAATAATTTTATATATATAACATAAAAAAAAAAAATTTAGTTTTTTTTTTTTTTTTTTAAATTAAAATAAATTTTTTTTTTTATATCCCTAAAAAAAATTTAAATATTCATTTTGACAGGGTAACGGCCCTATTTCATAAATAGGTAAAAATTTTGCCTTAAATAGCGGCCTCATTCAAAATAAACTTAAAATTATTATATAAAGTTTACCATGGGTAATATCATCATCATCCTCATCATCATCATCAAGCCCCTTTCTGTTATTGTAATCCAATAACAGACCGGGACTGAGGCTTTTTATTTAAATATAAATTTAATTAAACAGCCTCATTTATAAAATAATAATTTATTATTATAATAAAATATAATTATTTATATTTTATATTTAATTAAATATATATATTTAATTATTTATATATTAATATTTATTTATAAATTATATATTTATTAAAATATATATATATATATATATATATAGATATATATATAATTATTAATTAATATTTATAAGGAGGCTTTTAATAGATGATATTATATTTTTTTATATAGTATTTAATTAATAGCCTCCGCCCCGGCCTGTGCTTGGATTTCTTACACAGGCAGGGGCAGATGATGATGATGATGATAACGAAGAATTTTACCCGTAGTATTTTTTTATAATTGATAAAATGTTGTTTTTTAACATAAGGCCGCTATTAAGGCATATTTTTACCAATTCATGAAAATAGGGCCGTTACCCTGCTTAAAAAAGTATGGTATGTATGTAAAAAAAAAGTAAAAAAAAAACCCCCGCAAGTCCAAAAAGTTCATAAATTGCCCTATTTAAGCGGCGCAAATTATAATTATTTTACCAAAGTCCCAACATGGAACACCAACTTTGTAACTGTAAAAATGAAGAAATTTTTTAAGAAGCTTTACAAGCTGCCACTTTAGGTAATAGGGTAATAATTATTTTACCCTAACACCTAAAGTCAAAGCTTTGTTGTGTTTATTTATCAAAAGTAATATATGTATGCTCTTCTGTCCTTCAGAAAAAATTATAAAAATTATCAAAGAAAAATTAAAAATTCGAAAAAAAGATCTTACCTAAATCTTATTATAGATTAGGATAAAGATCAGTTCTTTAACTAAAAGAATATAAATTTGATACACTTGGATCACTAAAAGAAGTTTCATACTTTCTTTTAGATGATTTCATACATTTAATAAATCACGATTTAATATAACAAGGGAAAACAAATACCCTTGTATTACCAATAATGGCATCTTTAGGGATCCAAGAAAGCTATAAAGCAATTAATATAAAAATAATTAAAAAATAATGCTAAAAATTAGCATTAAATATAACTGATATATAATATTTTTATATTCCAATGCTTTTATAAGCTACATAAAAATCACCATTACATTATGCTCTCTGCATTGTGGATGTATAATGGTAATACGTATATTATTTGGATTCAATGCCAACATATTTAAATTAAGAATTTTATAAAGTCTTTATAGAAGACAAAATTGATACATTTATTAACGATATAACATTAGTAGAATAATTAAATAAAACTGGGGATGCAACCCTATTCCTAGGAAATTATAAACATATAAAATCCCCATTGTAACCAAACAATGTTGACTGTGGGATTTATATGATAAGTAATATATTAAGTAATATATATAATAATAATTTATAAATTGATTAAGAACCCTAATATAATAATGATTAAAAATCAATAACAATATATAGATAATAAATATAGTAATCCCTAGAAATTGGATATTTATAATATAAACTAATTAATAAAAAAATATAATGATTAATGATATATGAATATACAAGATCTAAATGATCATAAAATTAAAAAACAAAATAAAATAAAAATAAACATATAAGACTAACTATAATATAAAATTAAAAAAAAATAAGATCAAAAAGATCACATATAATAAAAAAAAATAAGATCAAAAATATCACATATATTATTATAAAATAAAAATAAACCTATAAGACTAACTATAATTAAAAAAAAAATAAGATCAAAAAGATCACAATATAATATAAAAAAAAAAATATAAACCTATAAGACTAACTATAATATAAAATTAAAAAAAAATTAAGATCAAAAAGATCACATATAATATAAAAAAAAATATAACCTATAAGACTAACTAAATATATAAATAAAAAAAATTAAGATCAAAGATCACATATAATATAAAAAAAAATATAAGTATATAAATTTAAATTATAATAAAAATATAGTATAATAATAAATATTAAAATATAATGATATCAAATTGTAAGTAGTAATATAAATTAATATCAAAGTAAATAATAATATCAAAATACTAATTATAAACTTGTAAATAATATTGTATAATAATTATAATGTCTATTATGTGCCTAAATGGCCGGGGGCCTTATACCCGGTTGAGACCAATATGAGAAGCCTCCCCGCGGCTGGTCTTGGAAACTATCTAATCTTTAAAATAGGCTAATTCTCATTAAAATTAACAAATAATATTTATTGTATATTTAATAATAGTTTATATTGTAATATAATAATCTTAAAAATAATCCAATAATATTTAAGTTGTTTAGTATTTTGAATGCTAATTGATTTAAGGAAAATTATAATTTGTTTCAGAAAAAAGACTTTTCTTAAATTTTATAAATAAATATATAACTTGCTTAATTAGTATAAATAAAAGATTTAGACTTGTTGATAAATTTACTTTGTTAAGGAATATAATAATAGAGATATAAAACTAAAAATTAAATTGAAAAAGTAATATACATTTTGAATAAAAAGATAAAAATAAATAAAAATTAAAAGTAATTATAAAATTGTCTATTTATAAAAATAAATATTGTAAAATTATATTTTAAATAATAAATCATGATAATCTAATAAAAATATAAATTAATTTAATAAAATGATATAATTAATAAAATCAAACAACTTTATAACATATATAATATAATATTTAGAAATATGTTTTTATAGATATAAATTCTATTTAATGATACAAAAGCAAATTATAATACTAACATTAAATAATGATGCATTATATTAAAAGTATATATTTAAATAAAATATATCCTTCATTTATAATATAATGATTCTTATAAATATAAATTAAAAAAAAAAAAAAAAATTATAGATAAAATCTTTAAAAAATTATATGAGCCTCTGTGACTAGATTTTTTAGATGGAAGTATTTAATATAAATTAAATTGTTTAAATTTCAAAACTCTTTTTATTTATAAAATTAAACATTATTTTATATATATCTATATGTAAATAATAATTTCTGTGCCTCTGTGGCTAGAGGATTTTGAAGAAAATATTTTTTAATATAAATATATTTTATATTTTCTAGACAGATGGTGGGTTTTCTTTGGCTTACAGGTGGGTTTTCTTTGGCTTACAGTGGGTTTTCTTTGGCTTACAGGTGGGTTTTCGTTGGCTTACAGGTGGGTTTTCGTTGGCTTACAGGTGGGTTTTCGTTGGCTTACAGGTGGGTTTTCTTTGGCTTACAGGTGGGTTTTCTTTGGCTTACAGGTGGGTTTTCTTTGGCTTACAGGTGGGTTTTCCTTTGGCTTACAGGTGGGTTTTCTTTGGCTTACAGGTGGGTTTTCTTTGGCTTACAGGTGGGTTTTCGTTGGCTTACAGGTGGGTTTTCGTTGGCTTACAGGTGGGTTTTCGTTGGCTTACAGGTGGGTTTTCTTTGGCTTACAGGTGGGTTTTCTTTGGCTTACAGGTGGGTTTTCTTTGGCTTACAGGTGGGTTTCTTTGGCTTACAGGTGGGTTTTCTTTGGCTTACAGGTGGGTTTTCTTTGGCTTACAGGTGGGTTTTCTTTGGCTTACAGGTGGGTTTTCTTTGGCTTACAGGTGGGTTTTCTTTGGCTTACAGGTGGGTTTTCTTTGGCTGACAGGTGGGTTTTCTTTGGCTTACAGGTGGGTTTTCTTTGGCTTACAGGTGGGTTTTCTTTGGCTTACAGGTGGGTTTTCTTTGGCTTACAGGTGGGTTTTCGGGGTTTTGGGGTTTTGATATATATATTATATGGGGTTTTGGGGAGGGGGGTTTTGGTTTTGGGGTTTTGGGGTTTTGGGGTTTTGGGGTTTTGGGGTTTTGGGGTTTTGGTATACCTATATATGGGGTTTTGGGGTTCCGTAGATGGCCAAAAAAGCCGTAAACTTTTTTATCATTATTTTGTTTGTTATTTAGAGTTGAAGGATGTTTTATTTTTATATTTACATGAAGATCTTGAAAACGAGGTACTAAAGACCACTTCTGAAGAAAAAAAAATATTTTGGATACCACATGAGTGTAAATGATAAAATTTAATACTATAAATATTATTATTTTTTTTTTATATATATATTAAGTTCATTTAGTATTTTTTTATCAAATATCGCATTAAATATCTATTATTACTTTGACTTATGAATATATGACTATAATTAACATATTTGACTTTTGGCTTACTCATATTTGACATTTGGCTTACTCATATTTGAACTTTTGGCTTACTCATATTTGACTTTTGGCTAACTCTTATTTGACCTTTAGTCTCTCATAATTTTATTTATTTATGTATTTTTACATTATAGTTTACAAAGGAATCATCAACATATTTTCAATTTACTAAATTTAATTATAATTTACTTATATTTATTTATTTTTTGTCTTTAGTATAACATAATTTTATTAGGGTTTATAATAATTCAATATATAAAACAAAATTTATATATATTTAATTGATGCTAATATTAATTAGTTTATAAAGTATTTAAATCGTTAATAATTCATGTTAGTTTTAAGTATTTATTAAATTAAATAACACAAGCTATTATATAATTATTAATTTATTTTTTTTTGTTTTTTTTTATTTTCTGTTTCTTGTGTTTTATATTTGATAATTTATGATTCATTTGTGATATCACTGTATTCTCTTATAGAAAAGGATGTTTGGCATTATAGTATCAAGAGAAGGACTTGGTCCTATGTTTAGTCTTTTTGTATCATTTGTTTCAAACACAACATTTCTTGCATTAGTATTCATTCCATTATGGTACCACCATCCTTTCATTGGTGTTTAATCATTGTGAAGACCATCTTTAAGTTTTGCAACAAAATGATTTGCAGCAACATTAGGATTACCGAATCTGCTATAATAAATTATTCCTATAAGTTCATACTGTGCATGTGAGTTGTTGTTCTCTAAATTGAATACTAAATTCATATCTAAGTTTAATTACATAGCAGTGTTTGACCCAATGTGAACAATCATAAATTCTGGTGCTATAACTAAAGTCTTTTGAACAGTCATTAAATTATGTAAACATACATTGCAATACTAGTCAATCTTTGTAAGTGATTCTTAAATTTTATCCTTGCAAGTTAGCCTGGTCAGATAGTTCTACTTCTACGAACCATTACTAAATTTATTGGTTTGCATTATGACTACACATGCATGATTCACTTATATTAAATGTCATTTAGAAATGTTCTGAAGCTTCAAAGAATTCTCTGAGGTTGTCTATATTACATAGTGCTCTTCCTAATCCATGTCTTAAAGGTTGAATTGCTTTCTTTTATCTTTGACAGTTAGTA
>ARYC01006993.1:0-14570 GCA_000711775.1 Oxytricha trifallax
GAAGAATAGCAATTTCTACAAAGCAGACTCATTTACAATTAAAATAATTTAATATAAAATAAAATTAAATCATTACTTGAATCAAAACTTTTATTTAAATATTTAATTAATTATCAACATTTGGAATAAACGAGGGCTTTTAAAATTAATTAATTAAGATATTAGAATTTATCAATTGAGCTCCATCAAGACTATGGATCTTTGAATGAATCTAATAGCATTTGAGCCTCTTCTAGCATTTTTAATTTAAAATCATAATCTTTGAATTGAATATTATCTGAGAATGTTTTCTCAAAGGCTTCTTTAATCAAACATCCTGAGTTAATTAGATCTTAGTTGCTTTCAAAGAATTAAACCTATGCATTAATAATTTTCTCTTTATCCTCTCTTAATTTGGAAATTTCAATGTTCAGACTTTCTACAGTATTTTACAATACTAATTTTAATTGCTTATTTATGAAGGTATTTGTATTTAAACTTAACTCATCTTAAATTAATTCAATTTTATGATGCTCAAATTTTTGATATAAATTTTAAATTTTCTCCCATCTCTATATTACTGTTTCTGATATTTGAAATATATTTGGATTATGTATTTTTGCAGGTGTAATTTCTAATTGCATGGGTGATTATTCTACAATTTATTAATTTAATTCTTCAATTTATAATTTGAATTAAGAAACATGGTTTTAAACGAAATTAAATTCGAGAACTTTATTCTAGAAACATTAATCACACATTGCTTCATATTATGGAAAATATACATATTGTGGTCCATAGACCTAAGCTTCATCATTCAATTTATTGTTCTCAAGCTTTATAAAACATCTGAGAAAACTAAATCTTTGTTTACATGTATTGCAATATAAAGTGCTCATTAATAAAAAAGTAATTATATTTTTAGAATCTAAATTTTTATATAGTTATCGATTTAAATTTTTAAATCTATAAATTTAAAGATTTATAAATTAATGGAGTAAAATTATAACCAATAATAAATTATCAAATATTTCATAAAAGAAAAATGATTTACACACACTGTGAAAACTGCTTCTAATTCTTTGAAACTTAAAGAGTATTCATAGAATACAATTCAACTGAGTTTTCAGGAAGCACCATCGATACTCTAAACTTATTATAAGCCAAAGAATTCTTAATTTTATAGTAGAAAGTTGATGTAATTGAGCAATTCAAAAGTTAAGAAAATCCATTAAATTCCTCTGTGAGCAATGTTTCTTTAATACATAATAAAGTTATGTAGAGGAATTTGAAATTTGTTAGAAAAAACTAGAATAATACCAAAGCTCATTTCATTGCAATTTATTCGAGGCTAAAGATTAACTCAATCAATAATGGGATTAATTGAATTAACTACTTAATAAAGTGCAAGCATTCTCAAAAATTAGCAATTATATCTAGAAAATCTAGTTGAAAGCTCAGATAAAATTAAATAAAGAGTGGCAAGTGAGATTAAGAAGCAGACAGTTTTAATTTTTAAAGAGGAAGCAAAGCAAATTATGGATTTACTTTAAAGAAAAGTCAACTAATTTGAGTAAATATTCAGATATTCGAAATAAACCACACAGATCCACAAGCATTTAATTCTAAAGGTTCCTATCAAGATGTAATTAAAGAAGTCCAAAAGCAGTGCGAAATTATTTACTCAAATTTCTAATGAAAAATTTAATTATAAACCAATTAATTTTATTGTCATTTTTTTAAAATTAATTTGAATAAATCTAATAACATTAATATTTGAATCATCAAAATATCTTTCTTACTTTTTACATAATTTATATGATTAATTAATATTTATTATGGTAGTTAAAGAATTATCAACTTTGTTTAGTGTTCAGAAATAAATAAATTTTCTTTACGAAATTATCTCGAAAATAAAAATATAATTAACTTTTCCTAAATTTTCTCACTAATTATAATTATCATTCAACATAATAAATATATGATAATATTCAAAGAGGAATAGTTAATTTATATATTAAATGAAAAAATTAAAATCATAGTGTATATTTCGTACTTTACATAACGATTGAAAGTTTTAAACTTATTAATTTCTTAAAAATTATAAATTCTTAAGTCTATATTTCTTATTTAGATAAATAGAGTTTAGAATAATTTATTGTTCATTTTTTCCTTTGTTCAATAACAATACAAGTTAGTTTTATTGAATTATTTCTTATTAAAACCTTTTTCTTATTATTAGTATAGATTTTATAAATCGTTAATATTAGATTAAAAAATTATAATTTAAATATATAAAATTTATTAATATATTTTTAAAATATTATCATATAAAGCATCAATATTTTTATAATAAAAATCTCTATTATAAATTATAATTATTAAGAAAATGAGTTAATTTTATATAAATTAAGATAATAATTATATATGCGGTTAATGCACATAAATGTGCCCTAATTATAAAATGTCTATCGAATTAAATATAGAGTAAAATTAATGTTAAGGAATTGCTTAAGTGAAAGAAGTAGTTCTTAGGAATTTTAAATATTGTAAGGATGGTTAAATTATGTGAGATTAATTTAATTTAATTTAAATTAAATAAAAATTATTTAATATTGATGAGTTAAAGTTGGCGAAAATGACGATCTTTGACTCATTCGATAGAAAGTTCATAACAAGCTGGACTTATTATTTGCAGTACTAGTTTATCTCATCTAGGGAGCGATACAAACTGATTCTAATGTTAAAAAAATCAGATAAGTTTAGAGTCGTTCATTTAAAATCAAGTGATATCACTCTCCGATATGATTATTTAGTACCGCAAATCATAAGTTTAATTTATTATGAGTTTTATATCGAATTAGTCAAGGATTGTAAAATATGCCTATAACTCCAACAAATTTAATAAATTATTAATTTAATTTAAATTAATTTCCCACATTCATTAATCATTCTTATAATAATTAACTAAATTTAAATGCAATAATTGTTATTAATAACAAATTTATGATCTCAATAATCTTGCTTAATTTAAAATAAAATTAATGGAAAAAAAATATCTAGAATTTGAATTAATAAATTATAAGTCAGTAATCTCATATTAATAATCTCTAAAATGAAATATTAAAATTAAAGTATATTTAATTGGGTCAAACATAACAATAGCTTAATAATAAAATTTTTCCTCAAAATTTTCTTAAGAATTAATATCTTGATGTGGAGAAATTGCTATAAAAAGCAAAAATGCTTTATAATCATGAAAATATTTAAACACTAATTAGTGAAACTTTAGGAATTTATTAATAAAACAATTTTAACATTTTAAATTTAATTTTATCGAAATTCTTAATATTTTTAGAGTAAAAAATAAAATAAACCAGAGTGGATATAGAGAACAATTAAAATGCAGAAACTTAATTTGAATAATAAAACAAAGATCTTATATCAGACAAGTTTCTATCGATTCATAAAATGAAACTTTTTGTTTAAGAAGAGATGTTGACACTCTCAAATTAGAACAGTAACTATATTTGGAAAAAAAATTTGAAAAAGTTTATTATCCGTTTCGAACAAATGCTTCAATTTAATGATTAAAGTTGATGAGAGCTATATGATCAATGATTAAAATTTATTAATTAGAAATTTGGCCTATACTAAAAATCAAATAATTTAATAATCTATTTTTTTAATAGTTATAATTTATCTTAAATAAGTTTGATATAAAATTCTGAGTATATTAAAAATATTAGCTTGATATTTTTATTTAATGTTTTGAAATGATAAAACCTATAACTTTATTATTAAAAATTGTGAATTTATAATAGTATTATAAAATTTTAAATAATTTGATTTTACTTATATTAATTTTATATATTATTTAAAAGTTGTCATTTCATAAAAGTGGAGACTTATATTTATTAAATTTCATTAGTTTTTACATAACATAGTTCTGAAATATTTATAGTCTTTCAAGCTTAACTTATTAACATAAGCTAACTAACTAATAAAAAAGATTGTTAAGATAAAAATTTTGGATAATAAGCGAAATGTAAAATTAATCTAGATTGATGATTGATTATATTTGATAATAGTCTTAAAAAATAGAGATAAGTACAAAAGTAAAGAAATTAGGGCAAATTATAATGATGAGATCTCAAGGTGCAAATATGGAAATCCCGCAAGATATTCTGACTATACCGCACAGCTCTGCGGTATATATGAAAATCTGGCCCACTTCATGCCACAATTTTCTTAATTCAGCCCTTTTATAGGGAAACCTCTCTGGGCTCTTAATGCCCTTTTTTTAATAAATACTTAATTAAATATAATAAATTTAAGAATAATTAAATTAACGCAATTTATTAAATTAATCAGTTACCTCAGAATTTAATTCTCTATAGAGAAATCCAATTAGGTTGAATATATTTAAGTTTTAATTAAAAATTAAAACTAAATTATTAAAATTAATATAAATAATTAATAATCTTTTAAAAATAGAGCTTTATAGCCAAGAGTGAATTCTCTATTAAGAATCTGAATTAAGACAAAAGTGCTTGCTATGGGCTCACAAATTTGCGCATGAGCGCTAATAATATGCGCTCTTGCGCTCATAAAATAATTTGTGAGCCCATAGCAAGCACTTTTGTCTTAATTCAGATTCTTAATAGAGAATTCACTCTTGGCTATAAAGCTCTATTTTTAAAAGATTATTAATTATTTATATTAATTTTAATAATTTAGTTTTAATTTTTAATTAAAACTTAAATATATTCAACCTAATTGGATTTCTCTATAGAGAATTAAATTCTGAGGTAACTGATTAATTTAATAAATTGCGTTAATTTAATTATTCTTAAATTTATTATATTTAATTAAGTATTTATTAAAAAAAGGGCATTAAGAGCCCAGAGAGGTTTCCCTATAAAAGGGCTGAATTAAGAAAATTGTGGCATGAAGTGGGCCAGATTTTCATATATACCGCAGAGCTGTGCGGTATAGTCAGAATATCTTGCGGGATTTCCATATTTGCACCTTGAGATCTCATCATTATAATTTGCCCTAATTTCTTTACTTTTGTACTTATCTCTATTTTTTAAGACTATTATCAAATATAATCAATCATCAATCTAGATTAATTTTACATTTCGCTTATTATCCAAAATTTTTATCTTAACAATCTTTTTTATTAGTTAGTTAGCTTATGTTAATAAGTTAAGCTTGAAAGACTATAAATATTTCAGAACTATGTTATGTAAAAACTAATGAAATTTAATAAATATAAGTCTCCACTTTTATGAAATGACAACTTTTAAATAATATATAAAATTAATATAAGTAAAATCAAATTATTTAAAATTTTATAATACTATTATAAATTCACAATTTTTAATAATAAAGTTATAGGTTTTATCATTTCAAAACATTAAATAAAAATATCAAGCTAATATTTTTAATATACTCAGAATTTTATATCAAACTTATTTAAGATAAATTATAACTATTAAAAAAATAGATTATTAAATTATTTGATTTTTAGTATAGGCCAAATTTCTAATTAATAAATTTTAATCATTGATCATATAGCTCTCATCAACTTTAATCATTAAATTGAAGCATTTGTTCGAAACGGATAATAAACTTTTTCAAATTTTTTTTCCAAATATAGTTACTGTTCTAATTTGAGAGTGTCAACATCTCTTCTTAAACAAAAAGTTTCATTTTATGAATCGATAGAAACTTGTCTGATATAAGATCTTTGTTTTATTATTCAAATTAAGTTTCTGCATTTTAATTGTTCTCTATATCCACTCTGGTTTATTTTATTTTTTACTCTAAAAATATTAAGAATTTCGATAAAATTAAATTTAAAATGTTAAAATTGTTTTATTAATAAATTCCTAAAGTTTCACTAATTAGTGTTTAAATATTTTCATGATTATAAAGCATTTTTGCTTTTTATAGCAATTTCTCCACATCAAGATATTAATTCTTAAGAAAATTTTGAGGAAAAATTTTATTATTAAGCTATTGTTATGTTTGACCCAATTAAATATACTTTAATTTTAATATTTCATTTTAGAGATTATTAATATGAGATTACTGACTTATAATTTATTAATTCAAATTCTAGATATTTTTTTTCCATTAATTTTATTTTAAATTAAGCAAGATTATTGAGATCATAAATTTGTTATTAATAACAATTATTGCATTTAAATTTAGTTAATTATTATAAGAATGATTAATGAATGTGGGAAATTAATTTAAATTAAATTAATAATTTATTAAATTTGTTGGAGTTATAGGCATATTTTACAATCCTTGACTAATTCGATATAAAACTCATAATAAATTAAACTTATGATTTGCGGTACTAAATAATCATATCGGAGAGTGATATCACTTGATTTTAAATGAACGACTCTAAACTTATCTGATTTTTTTAACATTAGAATCAGTTTGTATCGCTCCCTAGATGAGATAAACTAGTACTGCAAATAATAAGTCCAGCTTGTTATGAACTTTCTATCGAATGAGTCAAAGATCGTCATTTTCGCCAACTTTAACTCATCAATATTAAATAATTTTTATTTAATTTAAATTAAATTAAATTAATCTCACATAATTTAACCATCCTTACAATATTTAAAATTCCTAAGAACTACTTCTTTCACTTAAGCAATTCCTTAACATTAATTTTACTCTATATTTAATTCGATAGACATTTTATAATTAGGGCACATTTATGTGCATTAACCGCATATATAATTATTATCTTAATTTATATAAAATTAACTCATTTTCTTAATAATTATAATTTATAATAGAGATTTTTATTATAAAAATATTGATGCTTTATATGATAATATTTTAAAAATATATTAATAAATTTTATATATTTAAATTATAATTTTTTAATCTAATATTAACGATTTATAAAATCTATACTAATAATAAGAAAAAGGTTTTAATAAGAAATAATTCAATAAAACTAACTTGTATTGTTATTGAACAAAGGAAAAAATGAACAATAAATTATTCTAAACTCTATTTATCTAAATAAGAAATATAGACTTAAGAATTTATAATTTTTAAGAAATTAATAAGTTTAAAACTTTCAATCGTTATGTAAAGTACGAAATATACACTATGATTTTAATTTTTTCATTTAATATATAAATTAACTATTCCTCTTTGAATATTATCATATATTTATTATGTTGAATGATAATTATAATTAGTGAGAAAATTTAGGAAAAGTTAATTATATTTTTATTTTCGAGATAATTTCGTAAAGAAAATTTATTTATTTCTGAACACTAAACAAAGTTGATAATTCTTTAACTACCATAATAAATATTAATTAATCATATAAATTATGTAAAAAGTAAGAAAGATATTTTGATGATTCAAATATTAATGTTATTAGATTTATTCAAATTAATTTTAAAAAAATGACAATAAAATTAATTGGTTTATAATTAAATTTTTCATTAGAAATTTGAGTAAATAATTTCGCACTGCTTTTGGACTTCTTTAATTACATCTTGATAGGAACCTTTAGAATTAAATGCTTGTGGATCTGTGTGGTTTATTTCGAATATCTGAATATTTACTCAAATTAGTTGACTTTTCTTTAAAGTAAATCCATAATTTGCTTTGCTTCCTCTTTAAAAATTAAAACTGTCTGCTTCTTAATCTCACTTGCCACTCTTTATTTAATTTTATCTGAGCTTTCAACTAGATTTTCTAGATATAATTGCTAATTTTTGAGAATGCTTGCACTTTATTAAGTAGTTAATTCAATTAATCCCATTATTGATTGAGTTAATCTTTAGCCTCGAATAAATTGCAATGAAATGAGCTTTGGTATTATTCTAGTTTTTTCTAACAAATTTCAAATTCCTCTACATAACTTTATTATGTATTAAAGAAACATTGCTCACAGAGGAATTTAATGGATTTTCTTAACTTTTGAATTGCTCAATTACATCAACTTTCTACTATAAAATTAAGAATTCTTTGGCTTATAATAAGTTTAGAGTATCGATGGTGCTTCCTGAAAACTCAGTTGAATTGTATTCTATGAATACTCTTTAAGTTTCAAAGAATTAGAAGCAGTTTTCACAGTGTGTGTAAATCATTTTTCTTTTATGAAATATTTGATAATTTATTATTGGTTATAATTTTACTCCATTAATTTATAAATCTTTAAATTTATAGATTTAAAAATTTAAATCGATAACTATATAAAAATTTAGATTCTAAAAATATAATTACTTTTTTATTAATGAGCACTTTATATTGCAATACATGTAAACAAAGATTTAGTTTTCTCAGATGTTTTATAAAGCTTGAGAACAATAAATTGAATGATGAAGCTTAGGTCTATGGACCACAATATGTATATTTTCCATAATATGAAGCAATGTGTGATTAATGTTTCTAGAATAAAGTTCTCGAATTTAATTTCGTTTAAAACCATGTTTCTTAATTCAAATTATAAATTGAAGAATTAAATTAATAAATTGTAGAATAATCACCCATGCAATTAGAAATTACACCTGCAAAAATACATAATCCAAATATATTTCAAATATCAGAAACAGTAATATAGAGATGGGAGAAAATTTAAAATTTATATCAAAAATTTGAGCATCATAAAATTGAATTAATTTAAGATGAGTTAAGTTTAAATACAAATACCTTCATAAATAAGCAATTAAAATTAGTATTGTAAAATACTGTAGAAAGTCTGAACATTGAAATTTCCAAATTAAGAGAGGATAAAGAGAAAATTATTAATGCATAGGTTTAATTCTTTGAAAGCAACTAAGATCTAATTAACTCAGGATGTTTGATTAAAGAAGCCTTTGAGAAAACATTCTCAGATAATATTCAATTCAAAGATTATGATTTTAAATTAAAAATGCTAGAAGAGGCTCAAATGCTATTAGATTCATTCAAAGATCCATAGTCTTGATGGAGCTCAATTGATAAATTCTAATATCTTAATTAATTAATTTTAAAAGCCCTCGTTTATTCCAAATGTTGATAATTAATTAAATATTTAAATAAAAGTTTTGATTCAAGTAATGATTTAATTTTATTTTATATTAAATTATTTTAATTGTAAATGAGTCTGCTTTGTAGAAATTGCTATTCTTCCAATAATAGATAAAACCCCAAGAGTATTTTTTGAATTAAGTTGAATTTGAATTTGAATTAAATATAGTATTTTAATTATTATTAATAGTTGGTAGCTTTATGTAAAATTATAGTAGTACTAATATATATATATATATATATATAGGGGGGTCTTCACAAATCGAAAAGCTACCAACTTTTGAGGCCTGATCTGAATAAATTTTATTTTAGTATATTAGCCCTTAATAATTATTACAAAAACACCCCAGTCCAAACAAAGATGCTGAGCCCAGATAACCAAGTCTCCCATAGGATCATACCCTTCCTGTCCTCCCCATCGGTGGAGCTCGAGCCCCACCTGCTGCCGCCCACCCTCCGGGCCCAAATAGAGGCATCACCATTGCCAGAGGTGGCCATCTTCGAGACCAGGCTCCGATGCCTGCTGGACAACCTATCCTTTGTCTCAGATCATACACGGAGATTGTCGACATGGTCCAAACCATCTTTGGCAGGAATGTAACCACTCACTACCAGGAGATGGTAGACCACAGTATTCAGCTCCACCTATCAGTCCGCAAGCTGGACTTTCACGACGACATAGCCTACTTGAAGAAGATGGAAGGAGACTTGACTAGAGAGGCAACCCTGAGAGTAACGATGGGAAGACACAACGATGGAGACGCGCCCAAGGTCAGAGGTGTGGGCCCTCCCTGATAGATACTGGACAAAACCCCAACCGCCATTGAGGATTTCACGATGGACCAGACAATGAGACCTTCCAACATTGAAGATCAGGAGCGGACGCCCTCAGCGCATGCAGGTTGAAAACGTGCTGATTCCTAGCCTGACTCCTCATCATTGGGCACCCTGTCTCCAGAACTACTCACTACCTGAACGAATTACTAGAGAAATAAAACAACCTAAGAATTAACGGACAGATCCCTAACGGGCACTCAACTAATAACCTAGGGACCAACAGATCTTTAAAAGCCCAGCAAAAGGCCAGCTAATAAAGACCTCCAGGAGATGTTCATTAGAGCCCCCCTCGGCCAGCGACGCCTACAACCTCACGGATTTCCCCTGGTGCTATTACGATTTCATTTAGAGATTTCCTCTAATCTAGAGAAGTTTAGCTTAGTAGCCTTAGGAAGCATCTTATACAGATCAAGCAGATCTTCCTGAGCCACTCCCCTAGAAAGACCTTCCAGGCACCCCCGCTGACTATTATTTCTTACCCCTAATTGTGACATGGGGTCGATCACCTGGGCATTTACTCCTTCCTTGGTCGATGCTCTGAAGCACCTCAGCCTCAAGGAGGTCTGATTGGGGTTAGTATTTTTACCAATTACTTATGGGGATCATCAATTAATTAATTAGATATATTTATATATTTTTTAATTTTAGGGAAAATGAAAATTGAGCGCAACTCCGCCTGGGCGTGTGCTGTGTGCCCCGAGCACCCAAGTTCCTCCTAGTTTTCGAAGGGCTACAAAATGACCTTAAGATGGCCCCTCTAGCTCAACATTTCCTAAAAAGCTCGAAGGCAAAAAAGTCTGGGAGATTTTGTAAGTTTAAAATATTTGATCGTTTAATAGATTAAATTAAGGGTTTAATTATCGTTTAAACAGCTGCCCTATTTTAATTAATTAAGATTTAAACATTAAAACTTAAATTCGATTATAGAAAAATGGAGTGCTCCCACTGCACCAGACCCTAGCAGGAAGTCCCACGACAGAATCGCCAAGATCGTCAACTACTATGAATAGATCAGGACCAAGCAGTACATCCCTCCCTTCGACAGCATTGCGGGCGAGGACGAGGCCGCCCCTGAGGGTCGCGAGGAGGTCGAGGTGGCTTGGCATTGGTTCCTCAGTGTATCTCCCACTTACAAGTAAAGGCTCCTGCAGAGATCCCTAAGTCACAGCTCCATAAGGGAGGTCTGGCCACTAGCCTGCATTCACGACAAAGATACATCTTCCTGATCAGGGATGGGACGAACAGCTTCTTGAAACTCAGAGAGATTTGATTTCATACTGCTAATATTTTAAATTTCACTTTCCACCCACTTTTGCATTTCTCCTAATGGGGTTTCATTTTTCCAGTTATTAAATTTATTAAAGTCTAATTCATTAATTTATCATACTCACGATTCCTTAAAAAATTACTCTTGGGGTTTTATTTGAAAATATTTATAAAGTATGAAGAAAATGAACTGAATGATGAAGCTATGTTACATGGGATGGAATATTGCAATTTTCCAAAATATGAAACAATTTGTGATGTTTGTTACAAAGAATTTACTTTAAATTAGGACTTCGTATAATAAAAAATAGAATGAATTACATTTGAAGTACAAGAGTAAAATAATGAGATCATTAGTGAACTCAAAAATTAAATAGATAAAATGAAGTTAATTTAGCAAGTTATAAATCTAGATATAATTGATTCTCCGTTTGAATTGGACTTAAAATTGTAAAACTAATTCACTTAAATATCGTAATTAATCGAAAATCATTAAACTCAAATCTAAAATTTAAATTTGATACAATGGAAGGATTATAATGAAGTTATTAATTAATAAGTTTAGAACTTAATTCATGCTAAATACAATGAGTATTTAGAGAATTTGATATCGGCTCTATAGATTGAAATTCAGAAATAAAAGTAAAACAAATTGAAGCTAGAAAATATTAAGAAATCTTTCTTTGATTCTAATTTTGAGGATATATAATCAGGTTTTCTTAATGAGGAAATATTCCAGAAAAGCTTCCATCATAATGAAGCTATTATTAATTTTGAAGAGAAAGAAAAAGTGCTTTAAAAACTTTAGAGTTGCAGTAGAGCTTCAAAAACCCATAATCATGAAAAAACTAAAATTAAAATTAAAACTTTAATTAATTTTAACTAATATTTTTTATTCTTATCTATTATTCACTCTAATCCATTATTTTCGAATTAATTCTTAATAATTTACAACCATATATTAAAATGTTTTAATTGATCTTAACAAATTGATTTGATATAATTAATGAATATAAGAGTGTATTTGTATCTAAATCATTCATATAATTAAATATTTAAATTAATGCATATTTAATTGATAAATTTTAATAAGCCTTTTAGCAAAATAATAAATTAAATATTAAAATATGATTAAAATAGCATACGAGTTTACACCTTGTCAAGGATGTAAAGAACTAACAGCTCTTTCTAGAATATACATTCCTCTAGAAAAAAATGTAATATTTAATGGAAATAATAGTTTTGCAGAAGTTAAAAGCATTTAATCACAAAAATCAATTAATGAACGGCTTCTTGATTTAATTTGCAAGGAAATGTTGCTTGTATGTGACAACTGCTATTAAAAGAAAATACTTGAACTCAATTTTGTAAAAGTTTAAATCGATAAAACTAAATAAAAACCTGTTAATTAAACAATTTTAGACATTATTAATTTCAAGGAAATTTAGTAGAGATGGGAAAAAGTATAAGAGATTTATTAAGGTGAAGTTAAAGCATTCAGCTCTAAAATTTAAGAACACAAATTTGAAGAATTCCTAAATCGTTAAAGGGATTCATTAAAAATGACTCTTTCAGTAGATCTTGATAGCTATATCATGAGTTTATCTTAAATTATGAATAAAGAGGTCGAGAAAGAAAATTATTAAATGACACAATTAGAAAATGCGCACTACGATTTCAAAAAAGATTTTAAGAAATAAATTAAAGAAGGAATTATTGATGTAGAGGCTATAGACAAAGCTTTTAAAGAGAATATTCATAGAGTAAATTAATCACTATCAAAGAAAGTTTCATTATAATTTGACATTTCCGTTGTATAGATGGTAAATATAAAGCCATACAAAGTAATAAGATGAATGTAAAATCAAATAAAAAAATCTCTATAAAGTACAATATAATAAAATCTAATTTATAAATAATTCATTTGTTTATCTTTTTTTTTAATTTATTTTAAATTTTAATACTTTAATATTATATAGAATTTAACACTCAATAATTATTCTTTTTTATGCATTTTTATAATTTATATTTGATGTAAATAAATCATTATTTCATTTTATAAAATATATTTATTAAAAATAATGAGAGAGTTTAATTTTAATTTTTTTGTAAATCTTAAATTTTAATTAATTTATCCATTTTATATTTATATAAACATACCCTACCATAAATCAATTTTATTAGGAGCATTATTAATATTCTTATTTAAATTTAAGTACACCAGATATTGTTTTAATCAAATTATTACCTCCTAAATTAATTTAACTATATAAGGAGGTCTTCCTTAATAAATTATTTTTTAATTAGATATTATTTTAATATAACTTTAACTGTCAAAAATAGTCATCTAATCTACAACTTCAATATCTTTGTCCATAATAGAAATTTTAATTGACTCCTATATGATACGTATTTTTAAAAATTATTATTTAACTATAATATAATTTGGAATTACATATTTTTAGAATTGTCTTACATTTTGCTAATTTTACTATTATTTGATGGGTAAAATGGATAAATTTATTTCAAGCGATTTCTCTTTTTATTTGAAAATTCATAACTAAATTCCACAAAATTGTAAGAATTGTTTAAAATAAGATCTAACAACTGTTTGTAAGAACTATATCTATGAATTAAAAGTAAATAATTATTAGACCTTAATTTTAAAAATATTATATTTTTGTCAAAATAATAAACATTAATTAATGAATGAATTTTTATGTTTTTAAAATGATTGATGAAATTGATCGTTTTTGAAAAGTTTTTAAAAATTAAAAACAATAAAAAACAATCTAACATCGACCATTAAAGCCCTCATATATAAATATAATTATATTTACACATTTTGTGTGCAAGAAAGGTTCTCCCTTTATAATAAAAAATATAAAATTAGCAAGAAATATATTCATAACTCTAAAGAAACCCTAATCTCCAATATTTTTGATATCAATAAAAAACACATAAACTACTTTTTAAGGGGTTTAGGGGTTTTGAATTCTTTCATAATTATTAAATTAGAAAGTTATAAGGATAGGGTGACCCACAGGGGCCCGAGGCTGGAGACTTTCTGATAGAGCTTTCTACTACACTAAGGCCTACCGAAGGCAGGTAGGGGGTTGCTGGGGCGCAACGCATGAGGGGCCAGTCGGCGGGGTTCAATCTGTCAGATCCTAGACTCCTCGAGTCGTCTGCACGCTAAGGATTTCCCTGCATAGATGACTTTCCTGACTTGAGTTCAGTTTCCTAGGTAATAGGGAGCAGGATGAAGGTACGCTCTGCCCCCGAAAGTGAGAAGACGGAACCATCGAAGCCAACTATAAGGATTTTTCTCCCACACCGGGTTAGGGTGTTGAAGCTACCACAGCGAAAGGACAGGGATTACGTTTCCCAGCAGCGGTGGGACCGGTAAGCGTTTTTCTCCA
>ARYC01006998.1:0-13919 GCA_000711775.1 Oxytricha trifallax
AAGGGGGGGGTGGGGTGGGGGGGGGTCTGAAGTCAAATTATATATGATTATAGAAACCATGTCAATAGTATAATAAGTTAAACATAGAAGAATATAAGTACAATTTCGTAGAATTAATATAACAATAATTTCTTTTTTAGATAACCTGAAATAAGGCTGACGCCAAAACCCTTCGGGTAAGCCAAAGACGAGGCAATATTAATTATATTGGGACGCGAGTCCTGAGCGAAGCGAAGACTCTGCGTATTGCGTATGAAAACCCAAAGCAAAGTGGATGAAAACCCAATGTCAAACTCGCAAAGCCAAAGAGACCGCTCTATATAAGAGTTTTTATGTCTTTACTATTATATGAAAACCCAGAGACACCTTTACACCAAAACCCAGAGAGAAACCAAAGAGAGTAAGTAAATGTTTATTTTAGTAGAGTTTTCTTATCTTATATAAAGTATTTAAAGGTTATGGTAAATTTATTAAGGTTTTTAGTAACATATTGGAGTTTAGATTATTTCTTACAAGTTTTTCAATTTATTAAATTTTATCGAGTTTTCTTATCAAATTAGTAGGGTTTTCTTATCAAAATTGTAGGGTTTTGGACTTTCTTTAAATTTTATGAGTAAGTACTCACAAACTCTAGAAACTTTTATCTCTACTATATTATTATAACTTTCTTCTTAAGAATATCTTGTCTGATAAGCTTCTCTTAGCTTTTTTATAATTAAATAAGATAATTTCTAAATAACTTTAATTTTTCATGAGTAGTAGTCAGGAATCTGAAAATATTTTTTCTAAGAGTATGATTTGACCCCTTTTTTAGAGGCTATATATCGAGTGAAGCAACTTTATTTTCAATATTTTGAACTTTTTCACATTTATTTATTTTTGTACCATGAAGCCAAAGTGAGTCAGGAAAAAAAATAATTTCTTTGTTGACCACGCGATATCGAATCTCCATAGTCGATTGTGGAGTAAATATCTAATTTTCAATAAGATAGCATTTGAAATGGCTCACGAGGGAAAAATCGCGTTTTATCGGTCCCCAGAACCCCATTTAATATATATAATATAACAAAGCGTCACGCACATTTTATATATAAAAAAGTTGGGAGGAAAATTTGACGATCTGCGGAGCCCCAAAACCCCATATATGGGTATACCTAAGGATGAGAAACGTATCCTTCTCATACAAAAAGTGTCCATTTTTAGTCAGGGGGGGTTGGGGGTGGGGGGGGGTCTGAAGTCAAATTATATATGATTATAGAAACCATGTCAATAGTATAATAAGTTAAACATAGAAGAATATAAGTACAATTTCGTAGAATTAATATAACAATAATTTCTTTTTTAACATAACCTGAAAAAAGGCTGCCGCCAAAACCCTACGGGTAAGCCAAAAACGAGGTAATATTAATTGGATTGGGACGCGAGTCCTGAGCGAAGCGAAGACTCTGCGTATTGCGTAATGAAAACCCAAAGCGAAGTGGATGAAAACCCAAGGTCAAACATGCAAAGCCAAAGAGATAGTATTATATACAGTTTATTATGTCTTTACTATTGAATGAAAACCCAGAGACACCTTTCCACCAAAACCCAGAGAGAAACCAAAGAGAGTAAGTAAATGTTTATCATTATTACAGTTTTCATATCAATTAAAACAGGGTTTTAAGGTTATTAGATAAGTATTAAGAATTTTAGTAACATATTAAAATATATACCATTTCTTACAATTTTCCAATTATATTTATTTTGATCGGGTTTTCTTATCAAATTTATAGGGTTTTCTTATCAAAATTGTAGGGTTTTGGTGATTTTTTGAATTTTTATGGATAAGTACTTACAAATTTTAGAAATCTTTTTAAATTACTATTTATTATCTATTTCTTAAGAATATCTTGTCTGATAAGCTTCTCTTAGCTTTTTTATATTTAAATAAGATAATTTCTATTTAACTTTAATTTTTTATGAGTAGTAGTCCCCAATCTGAAAATATTTTTTATAACACTATGATTTGACACCTTTTTTAGAGGCTATATGTCGAGTGAAGCAACTTTATTTTCAATTTTTGTAACTTTTTCAAATTTCTTTATTTTTGTACCATGAAGCCAAAGTGAGTCAGGAAAAAAAATAATTTCTTTGTTGACCACGCGATATCGAATCTCCATAGTCGATTGTGGAGTAAATATCTAATTTTCAATAAGATAGCATTTGAAATGGCTCACGAGGGAAAAATCGCGTTTTATCGGTCCCCAGAACCCCATTTAATATATATAATATAACAAAGCGTCACGCACATTTTATATATAAAAAAGTTGGGAGGAAAATTTGACGATCTGCGGAGCCCCAAAACCCCATATATGGGTATACCTAAGGATGAGAAACGTATCCTTCTCATACAAAAAGTGTCCATTTTATAGTCAAGGGGGTGGGGTGGGGGGGGGTCTGAAGTCAAATTATATATGATTATAGAAACCATGTCAATAGTATAATAAGTTAAACATAGAAGAATATAAGTACAATTTCGTAGAATTAATATAACAATAATTTCTTTTTTAGATAACCTGAAATAAGGCTGACGCCAAAACCCTTCGGGTAAGCCAAAGACGAAGCAAAATTAATTAAATTGGGACGCGAGTCCTGAGCGAAGCGAAGACTCTGCGTATGCGAAAATGAAAACCCAAAACAAAGTGCATGAAAACCCAAGCTCAAACTCGCAAAGCCAAAGAGACCGCACTATATAAGACTAATTATGTCTTTACTACTAAATGAAAACCCAGAGACACCTTTACCCCAAAACCCGGAGAGAAACCAAAGTGAGTAAGTAATTGTATATTTAAGTAAAGTTCTCTTAACAAATAAAACGGTTATCATTATTTGGAAAAATTTATAATGGATTTTAGTAACATCGTCAAGTATATATTATTTCTTGCAACTTTTTCGATTTATTAAATTTGATCGGGTTTTCTTATCAAATTGGTAGGGTTTTCTTATCAAAATTGTAGGGTTTTGGGAGTATTTTCAATTTTATGAGTAAGTACTCACAAACTCTAGAAACTTTTATCTCTACTATATTATTATAACTTTCTTCTTAAGAATATCTTGTCTGATAAGCTTCTCTTAGCTTAATTATAATTAAATAAGATAATTTTATTTAACTTTAATTTTTAATGAGTAGTAGTCACCAATCTGAAAATATTTTTTATAACACTATGATTTGACACTTTTTTAGAGGCTATATGTCGAGTGAAGCAACTTTATTTTCAATATTTTAACTTTTTCAAATTTCTTTATTTTTGTACCATGAAGCCAAAGTGAGTCAGGAAAAAAAATAATTTCTTTGTTGACCACGCGATATCGAATCTCCATAGTCGATTGTGGAGTAAATATCTAATTTTCAATAAGATAGCATTTGAAATGGCTCACGAGGGAAAAATCGCGTTTTATCGGTCCCCAGAACCCCATTTAATATATATAATATAACAAAGCGTCACGCACATTTTATATATAAAAAAGTTGGGAGGAAAATTTGACGATCTGCGGAGCCCCAAAACCCCATATATGGGTATACCTAAGGATGAGAAACGTATCCTTCTCATACAAAAAGTGTCCATTTTATAGTCAAGGGGGGGGTGGGGGTGGGGGGGGGTCTGAAGTCAAATTATATATGATTATAGAAACCATGTCAATAGTATAATAAGTTAAACATAGAAGAATATAAGTACAATTTCGTAGAATTAATATAACAATAATTTCTTTTTTAGATAACCTGAAATAAGGCTGACGCCAAAACCCTTCGGGTAAGCCAAAGACGAGGCAATATTAATTATATTGGGACGCGAGTCCTGAGCGAAGCGAAGACTCAGCGTATTGCGTCACGCATGAAAACCCAAAGCGAAGTGCATGAAAACCCAAGGTCAAACTTGCAAAGCCAAAGAGATCACGCTTTCTACTGATTATATTGTCTTTATTATTATATGAAAACCCAGAGACACCTTTTCACCAAAACCCAGATAGAAACCAAAAGGAGTAAGTAAATGTTTATTTTAGTAGAGTTTACATATATATTGATATAGGTTTTAAAGGTTTTTAAATATGTATTAAGGAGTTTAGTAAGATATTGAAGTATTTATTATTTCTTATAACTTTTTCAATATATTAATTTTGATAGGGTTTTCTTATCAAATTTGTCGGGTTTTCTTATCAAAATGGTAGGGTTTTCAGGGTTTTGGTCAATTTAATGAGTAAGTACTCACAAACTCTAGAAACTTTTATCTCTACTATATTATTATAACTTTCTTCTTAAGAATATCTTGTCTGATAAGCTTCTCTTAGCTTAATTATATTTAAATAAGATAATTTCTATTTAACTTTAATTTTTTATGAGTAGTAGTCCCCAATCTGAAAATATTTTTTATAACACTATGATTTGACACCTTTTTTAGAGGCTATATGTCGAGTGAAGCAACTTTATTTTCAATTTTTGTAACTTTTTCAAATTTCTTTATTTTTGTACCATGAAGCCAAAGTGAGTCAGGAAAAAAAATAATTTCTTTGTTGACCACGCGATATCGAATCTCCATAGTCGATTGTGGAGTAAATATCTAATTTTCAATAAGATAGCATTTGAAATGGCTCACGAGGGAAAAATCGCGTTTTATCGGTCCCCAGAACCCCATTTAATATATATAATATAACAAAGCGTCACGCACATTTTATATATAAAAAAGTTGGGAGGAAAATTTGACGATCTGCGGAGCCCCAAAACCCCATATATGGGTATACCTAAGGATGAGAAACGTATCCTTCTCATACAAAAAGTGTCCATTTTATAGTCAAGGGGGGGGTGGGGGTGGGGGGGGGTCTGAAGTCAAATTATATATGATTATAGAAACCATGTCAATAGTATAATAAGTTAAACATAGAAGAATATAAGTACAATTTCGTAGAATTAATATAACAATAATTTCTTTTTTAACATAACCTGAAAAAAGGCTGCCGCCAAAACCCTACGGGTAAGCCAAAAACGAGGTAATATTAATTGGATTGGGACGCGAGTCCTGAGCGAAGCGAAGACTCTGCGTATTGCGTAATGAAAACCCAAAGCGAAGTGGATGAAAACCCAAGGTCAAACATGCAAAGCCAAAGAGATAGTATTATATACAGTTTATTATGTCTTTACTATTGAATGAAAACCCAGAGACACCTTTCCACCAAAACCCAGAGAGAAACCAAAGAGAGTAAGTAAATGTTTATCATTATTACAGTTTTCATATCAATTAAAACAGGGTTTTAAGGTTATTAGATAAGTATTAAGAATTTTAGTAACATATTAAAATATATACCATTTCTTACAATTTTCCAATTATATTTATTTTGATCGGGTTTTCTTATCAAATTTATAGGGTTTTCTTATCAAAATTGTAGGGTTTTGGTGATTTTTTGAATTTTTATGAGTAAGTACTCACAAACTCTAGAAACTTTTATCTCTACTATATTATTATAACTTTCTTCTTAAGAATATCTTGTCTGATAAGCTTCTCTTAGCTTTTTTATAATTAAATAAGATAATTTCTAAATAACTTTAATTTTTTATGAGTAGTAGTCAGGAATCTGAAAATATTTTTTCTAACACTATGATTTGACACCTTTTTTAGAGGCTATATGTCGAGTGAAGCAACTTTATTTTCAATATTTGTAACTTTTTCAAATTTCTTTATTTTTGTACCATGAAGCCAAAGTGAGTCAGGAAAAAAAATAATTTCTTTGTTGACCACGCGATATCGAATCTCCATAGTCGATTGTGGAGTAAATATCTAATTTTCAATAAGATAGCATTTGAAATGGCTCACGAGGGAAAAATCGCGTTTTATCGGTCCCCAGAACCCCATTTAATATATATAATATAACAAAGCGTCACGCACATTTTATATATAAAAAAGTTGGGAGGAAAATTTGACGATCTGCGGAGCCCCAAAACCCCATATATGGGTATACCTAAGGATGAGAAACGTATCCTTCTCATACAAAAAGTGTCCATTTTATAGTCAAGGGGGGGGTGGGGGTGGGGGGGGGTCTGAAGTCAAATTTTATATGATTATAGAAATCATGTCAATGAGTATAATAAGTTAAACAAAGAAGAATATAAGTAAAATTTGGTAGAATTAATATAACAATCATTTCTTTTTTAACATAACCTGAAAAAAGGCTGCCGCCAAAACCCTACGGGTAAGCCAAAAACGAGGTAATATTAATTGGATTGGGACGCGAGTCCTGAGCGAAGCGAAGACTCTGCGTATTGCGTAATGAAAACCCAAAGCGAAGTGGATGAAAACCCAAGGTCAAACATGCAAAGCCAAAGAGATAGTATTATATACAGTTTATTATGTCTTTACTATTGAATGAAAACCCAGAGACACCTTTCCACCAAAACCCAGAGAGAAACCAAAGAGAGTAAGTAAATGTTTATCATTATTACAGTTTTCATATCAATTAAAACAGGGTTTTAAGGTTATTAGATAAGTATTAAGAATTTTAGTAACATATTAAAATATATACCATTTCTTACAATTTTCCAATTATATTTATTTTGATCGGGTTTTCTTATCAAATTTATAGGGTTTTCTTATCAAAATTGTAGGGTTTTGGTGATTTTTTGAATTTTTATGGATAAGTACTCACAAACTCTAGAAACTTTTATCTCTACTATATTATTATAACTTTCTTCTTAAGAATATCTTGTCTGATAAGCTTCTCTTAGCTTAATTATATTTAAATAAGATAATTTCTATTTAACTTTAATTTTTTATGAGTAGTAGTCCCCAATCTGAAAATATTTTTTATAACACTATGATTTGACACCTTTTTTAGAGGCTATATGTCGAGTGAAGCAACTTTATTTTCAATTTTTGTAACTTTTTCAAATTTCTTTATTTTTGTACCATGAAGCCAAAGTGAGTCAGGAAAAAAAATAATTTCTTTGTTGACCACGCGATATCGAATCTCCATAGTCGATTGTGGAGTAAATATCTAATTTTCAATAAGATAGCATTTGAAATGGCTCACGAGGGAAAAATCGCGTTTTATCGGTCCCCAGAACCCCATTTAATATATATAATATAACAAAGCGTCACGCACATTTTATATATAAAAAAGTTGGGAGGAAAATTTGACGATCTGCGGAGCCCCAAAACCCCATATATGGGTATACCTAAGGATGAGAAACGTATCCTTCTCATACAAAAAGTGTCCATTTATAGTCAAGGGGGGGGTGGGGGTGGGGGGGGGTCTGAAGTCAAATTATATATGATTATAGAAATCATGTCAATAGTATAATAAGTTAAACAAAGAAGAATATAAGTACAATTTGGTAGAATTAATATAACAATAATTTCTTTTTTAGATAACCTGAAAAAAGGCTGACGCCAAAACCCTTCGGGTAAGCCAAAGACGAGGCAATATTAATTATATTGGGACGCGAGTCCTGAGCGAAGCGAAGACTCTGCGTATTGCGTACGATGAAAACCCAAAGCAAAGTGGATGAAAACCCAATGTCAAACTCGCAAAGCCAAAGAGACCGCTCTATATAAGAGTTTTTATGTCTTTACTATTATATGAAAACCCAGAGACACCTTTACACCAAAACCCAGAGAGAAACCAAAGAGAGTAAGTAAATGTTTATTTTAGTAGAGTTTTCTTATCTTATATAAAGTATTTAAAGGTTATGGTAAATTTATTAAGGTTATTAATAACATATTGAAGTTTATATTATTTCTTACAACTTTTTAGATTTATTAAATTTGATCGGGTTTTCTTATCAATTTGGGAGGGTTTTCTTATCAATATTGTAGGGTTTTGGTGATTTTTTAACTTTTATGAGTAAGTACTCACAAATTCTAGAAACTTTTATCTCTACTACATTATTTTTTTTATCTTCTTAACAATATCTTGCCTGTTAAGCTTTTCTTACCACTTTTTATATTTAAATGAATAATTTCTATATAACATTTATTTTTCATGAGTAGTGGTCAGTAAATTGAAAATATTTTTTCTAAGACTATGATTTGACACCTTTTTTAGAGGCTATATGTCGAGTGAAGCAACTTTATTTTCAATTTTTGTAACTTTTTCAAATTTCTTTATTTTTGTACCATGAAGCCAAAGTGAGTCAGGAAAAAAAATAATTTCTTTGTTGACCACGCGATATCGAATCTCCATAGTCGATTGTGGAGTAAATATCTAATTTTCAATAAGATAGCATTTGAAATGGCTCACGAGGGAAAAATCGCGTTTTATCGGTCCCCAGAACCCCATTTAATATATATAATATAACAAAGCGTCACGCACATTTTATATATAAAAAAGTTGGGAGGAAAATTTGACGATCTGCGGAGCCCCAAAACCCCATATATGGGTATACCTAAGGATGAGAAACGTATCCTTCTCATACAAAAAGTGTCCATTTTATAGTCAAGGGGGGGGTGGGGGTGGGGGGGGGTCTGAAGTCAAATTATATATGATTATAGAAACCATGTCAATAGTATAATAAGTTAAACATAGAAGAATATAAGTACAATTTCGTAGAATTAATATAACAATAATTTCTTTTTTACATAACCTGAAAAAAGGCTGACGCCAAAACCCTACGGGTAAGCCAAAAACGAGGCAATATTAATTGGATTGGGACGCGAGTCCTGAGCGAAGCGAAGACTCTGCGTATTGCGTAATGAAAACCCAAAGCGAAGTGGATGAAAACCCAAGGTCAAACATGCAAAGCCAAAGAGATAGTATTATATACAGTTTATTATGTCTTTACTATTGAATGAAAACCCAGAGACACCTTTCCACCAAAACCCAGAGAGAAACCAAAGAGAGTAAGTAAATGTTTATCATTATTACAGTTTTCATATCAATTAAAACAGGGTTTTAAGGTTATTAGATAAGTATTAAGAATTTTAGTAACATATTAAAATATATACCATTTCTTACAATTTTCCAATTATATTTATTTTGATCGGGTTTTCTTATCAAATTTATAGGGTTTTCTTATCAAAATTGTAGGGTTTTGGTGATTTTTTGAATTTTATGAGTAAGTACTCACAAACTCTAGAAACTTTTATCTCTACTATATTATTATAACTTTCTTCTTAAGAATATCTTGTCTGATAAGCTTCTCTTAGCTTTTTTATAATTAAATAAGATAATTTTAAATAACTTTAATTTTTATGAGTAGTAGTCAGGAATCTGAAAATATTTTTTCTAACACTATGTTTTGACCACTTTTTTAGAGGCTATATATAGAGTGAAGCAACTTTATTTTCAAAATTTGAAACTTTTTCAAATTTCTTTATTTTTGTACCATGAAGCCAAAGTGAGTCAGGAAAAAAAATAATTTCTTTGTTGACCACGCGATATCGAATCTCCATAGTCGATTGTGGAGTAAATATCTAATTTTCAATAAGATAGCATTTGAAATGGCTCACGAGGGAAAAATCGCGTTTTATCGGTCCCCAGAACCCCATTTAATATATATAATATAACAAAGCGTCACGCACATTTTATATATAAAAAAGTTGGGAGGAAAATTTGACGATCTGCGGAGCCCCAAAACCCCATATATGGGTATACCTAAGGATGAGAAACGTATCCTTCTCATACAAAAAGTGTCCATTTTATAGTCAAGGGGGGGGTGGGGGTGGGGGGGGGTCTGAAGTCAAATTATATATGATTATAGAAACCATGTCAATAGTATAATAAGTTAAACAAAGAAGAATATAAGTACAATTTCGTAGAATTAATATAAAGAATTTCTTTTTTAACATAACCTGAAAAAAGGCTGCCGCCAAAACCCTACGGGTAAGCCAAAAACGAGGTAATATTAATTGGATTGGGACGCGAGTCCTGAGCGAAGCGAAGACTCTGCGTATTGCGTAATGAAAACCCAAAGCGAAGTGGATGAAAACCCAAGGTCAAACATGCAAAGCCAAAGAGATAGTATTATATACAGTTTATTATGTCTTTACTATTGAATGAAAACCCAGAGACACCTTTCCACCAAAACCCAGAGAGAAACCAAAGAGAGTAAGTAAATGTTTATCATTATTACAGTTTTCATATCAATTAAAACAGGGTTTTAAGGTTATTAGATAAGTATTAAGAATTTTAGTAACATATTAAAATATATACCATTTCTTACAATTTTCCAATTATATTTATTTTGATCGGGTTTTCTTATCAAATTTATAGGGTTTTCTTATCAAAATTGTAGGGTTTTGGTGATTTTTTGAATTTTTATGGATAAGTACTTACAAATTTTAGAAATCTTTTATCTCTACTATATTATTATAACTTTCTTCTTAAGAATATCCTTGTCTGATAAGCTTCTCTTAGCTTAATTATATTTAAATAAGATAATTTCTATTTAACTTTAATTTTTTATGAGTAGTAGTCCCCAATCTGAAAATATTTTTTATAACACTATGATTTGACACCTTTTTTAGAGGCTATATGTCGAGTGAAGCAACTTTATTTTCAATTTTTGTAACTTTTTCAAATTTCTTTATTTTTGTACCATGAAGCCAAAGTGAGTCAGGAAAAAAAATAATTTCTTTGTTGACCACGCGATATCGAATCTCCATAGTCGATTGTGGAGTAAATATCTAATTTTCAATAAGATAGCATTTGAAATGGCTCACGAGGGAAAAATCGCGTTTTATCGGTCCCCAGAACCCCATTTAATATATATAATATAACAAAGCGTCACGCACATTTTATATATAAAAAAGTTGGGAGGAAAATTTGACGATCTGCGGAGCCCCAAAACCCCATATATGGGTATACCTAAGGATGAGAAACGTATCCTTCTCATACAAAAAGTGTCCATTTTATAGTCAAGGGGGGGGTGGGGGGTGGGGGGGGGTCTGAAGTCAAATTATATATGATTATAGAAACCATGTCAATAGTATAATAAGTTAAACATAGAAGAATATAAGTACAATTTCGTAGAATTAATATAACAATAATTTCTTTTTTAGATAACCTGAAATAAGGCTGACGCCAAAACCCTTCGGGTAAGCCAAAGACGAGGCAATATTAATTATATTGGGACGCGAGTCCTGAGCGAAGCGAAGACTCTGCGTATTGCGTCACGCATGAAAACCCAAAGCAAAGTGGATGAAAACCCAATGTCAAACTCGCAAAGCCAAAGAGACCGCTCTATATAAGAGTTTTTATGTCTTTACTATTATATGAAAACCCAGAGACACCTTTACACCAAAACCCAGAGAGAAACCAAAGAGAGTAAGTAAATGTTTATTTTAGTAGAGTTTTCTTATCTTATATAAAGTATTTAAAGGTTATGGTAAATTTATTAAGGTTATTAATAACATATTGAAGTTTATATTATTTCTTACAACTTTTTAGATTTATTAAATTTGATCGGGTTTTCTTATCAATTTGGGAGGGTTTTCTTATCAATATTGTAGGGTTTTGGTGATTTTTTAACTTTTATGAGTAAGTACTCACAAATTCTAGAAACTTTTATCTCTACTACATTATTTTTTTTATCTTCTTAACAATATCTTGCCTGTTAAGCTTTTCTTACCACTTTTTATATTTAAATGAATAATTTCTATATAACATTTATTTTTCATGAGTAGTGGTCAGTAAATTGAAAATATTTTTTCTAAGACTATGATTTGACACCTTTTTTAGAGGCTATATGTCGAGTGAAGCAACTTTATTTTCAATTTTTGTAACTTTTTCAAATTTCTTTATTTTTGTACCATGAAGCCAAAGTGAGTCAGGAAAAAAAATAATTTCTTTGTTGACCACGCGATATCGAATCTCCATAGTCGATTGTGGAGTAAATATCTAATTTTCAATAAGATAGCATTTGAAATGGCTCACGAGGGAAAAATCGCGTTTTATCGGTCCCCAGAACCCCATTTAATATATATAATATAACAAAGCGTCACGCACATTTTATATATAAAAAAGTTGGGAGGAAAATTTGACGATCTGCGGAGCCCCAAAACCCCATATATGGGTATACCTAAGGATGAGAAACGTATCCTTCTCATACAAAAAGTGTCCATTTTATAGTCAAGGGGGGGGTGGGTGGGGGGGGGTCTGAAGTCAAATTATATATGATTATAGAAACCATGTCAATAGTATAATAAGTTAAACATAGAAGAATATAAGTACAATTTCGTAGAATTAATATAACAATAATTTCTTTTTTAGATAACCTGAAATAAGGCTGACGCCAAAACCCTTCGGGTAAGCCAAAGACGAGGCAATATTAATTATATTGGGACGCGAGTCCTGAGCGAAGCGAAGACTCTGCGTATTACGAAATGAAAACCCAAAGCGAAGTGCATGAAAACCCAAGGTCAAACTTGCAAAGCCAAAGAGATCACGCTTTCTACTGATTATATTGTCTTTATTATTATATGAAAACCCAGAGACACCTTTTCACCAAAACCCAGATAGAAACCAAAAGGAGTAAGTAAATGTTTATTTTAGTAGAGTTTACATATATATTGATATAGGTTTTAAAGGTTTTTAAATATGTATTAAGGAGTTTAGTAAGATATTGAAGTATTTATTATTTCTTATAACTTTTTCAATATATTAATTTTGATAGGGTTTTCTTATCAAATTTGTCGGGTTTTCTTATCAAAATGGTAGGGTTTTCAGGGTTTTGGTCAATTTAATGAGTAAGTACTCACAAACTCTAGAAACTTTTATCTCTACTATATTATTATAACTTTCTTCTTAAGAATATCTTGTCTGATAAGCTTCTCTTAGCTTTTTTATAATTAAATAAGATAAATTTTATTATAACTTTAATTTTTAATGAGTAGTAGTCAGGAATCTGAAAATATTTTTTCTAACACTATGTTTTGATCACTTTTTTAGAGGCTATATGTCGAGTGAAGCAACTTTATTTTCAATATTTTATACTTTTTCAAATTTCTTTATTTTTGTACCATGAAGCCAAAGTGAGTCAGGAAAAAAAATAATTTCTTTGTTGACCACGCGATATCGAATCTCCATAGTCGATTGTGGAGTAAATATCTAATTTTCAATAAGATAGCATTTGAAATGGCTCACGAGGGAAAAATCGCGTTTTATCGGTCCCCAGAACCCCATTTAATATATATAATATAACAAAGCGTCACGCACATTTTATATATAAAAAAGTTGGGAGGAAAATTTGACGATCTGCGGAGCCCCAAAACCCCATATATGGGTATACCTAAGGATGAGAAACGTATCCTTCTCATACAAAAAGTGTCCATTTTATAGTCAAGGGGGGGGTGGGGGGGGGGGGTCTGAAGTCAAATTATATATGATTATAGAAACCATGTCAATAGTATAATAAGTTAAACATAGAAGAATATAAGTACAATTTCGTAGAATTAATATAACAATAATTTCTTTTTTAGATAACCTGAAATAAGGCTGACGCCAAAACCCTTCGGGTAAGCCAAAGACGAGGCAATATTAATTATATTGGGACGCGAGTCCTGAGCGAAGGAAGACTCTGCGTATAGCGTAATGAAAACCCAAAGCGAAGTACATGAAAACCCAAGGTCAAACTTGCAAAGCCAAAGAGATAGTACTTTATACAGATTAGTATGTCTTTATTATATCATGAAAACCCAGAGACGCCTTTCCACCAAAACCCATAGTAAAACCAAAGAGAGTAATTAAATGTAGATTTTAGTAGGGTTTTCTTATCAAACTAAGATAGTGTTCTTTTTAAATAAATAAAGGTTTCAAGTCTTTGGTCAAATTAATAATGATTTTAGTAACCTGTTTCAGAATATATTATTTCTTACAACTTTTTCAACTTTATTTATTTTGATCAGGTTTTCTTATCAAATTAGTAGGGTTTTCTTATCAAATTAGTAGGGTTTTGC
>ARYC01006999.1:0-10652 GCA_000711775.1 Oxytricha trifallax
ATGCAATAGTTCCTCGTAGACTTCAAAAGTAATTAAGGAAAGAGAAATAACTGTAAGAGAAAAAACTTAAACTTGCAGAGGAATCTCTTAGATTAAGATATACAGAAAAGCTAACTTATTGCAAAATAGTGGATAGACTTGGTATTTCATACTATAAATTAAGAAGGTACTTAAGAAGCCCAGTAAAGAAAGCTTAATTCTGGAATCTAAAATAAAGTAATAGAGGCAAGTCTAAGAAGCTGTATAACAGAGCACGCAGTCATATCGTTAATATGCTAATGTTTAACACTTAACCAGTGCAGATTTCTGATATACAGCACAGTTTACAGAAGAATATTTAGTTAAGTTGTAGCAAGTAAATGATTGGAAGATTCTTGAAAAATAAATTAATGATGACTTATAAATAATCAAGTAGATTTCAACATTGCATAATAGCAACAGAAGTAAGTTATAAAGATAGTATGCAGCCCAGTAATTCATGGAACACTTAAGTAAGGATAGAAGGATTATCAATATTGATGAATCAACTCTTAATTAAACTGATTCAAGACACAGAGGTTGGACTGCTCCTTATGTAAAAAATCGAGTTACAAATTCACAGAGACTTAAGTAAATGAATTTAATTATTGGAGTTGCAAGTACAGGAGAGTTGTACTATACAGTGAATCATGGAAGGACTAACTAGCACTCATTTATGTACTTTCTATGTAAACTAGTTAATGTATTGGATTCAGTTGATACTAGTTGGAGAGAAAATACTTTAATTTTACTTGATAATGCACCTTATCATAGATCACAAAGTATTATGTATAAGTACCTTGATTTGGCTTTGCCAATAATGTTCTTAGGGCCTTATCACTATAGAATTGCACCTGTTGAATTAATATATTCTTGGATTAAGAATAGAGACTTGAATCCCTTAAATACTAGGGCTTAATCAAAGTAAGACTTATTGTAAAATTCACATTTAATATAGAGGTTATTGGGCAGCTTTTATGAAAGAACTGGGAATGAATATAAGCAGAATCAATTAAAATTTGGTAAGACGCTGTTTTTATCATGTTCTTACAGCAGCTTTGGAATCTATATCTCTTAAAGACTTGTGAATTCAAATTATTTATACTAAGTAAGAGATGAAATTGATAAAAAGCCAAGCTAAATTTATTGCTTGAATTATTGATTTTAATTGAGATAAATTGATAAGTTTAAATTTATAGATAAAATTATGTTAAGACAATTAATTTATTTAGAAAGTATTTTAAATAGAAACTTAATTTATTAACTTAATTAAAATATGTCATAGGAAATTTATATAAATTAAATAGCTTTGAGTATTTCTCATTTCTAGTATATATATAGATAACTTATGATCACTTTCACCATTTTATATAGATAAATTAAAGCAAGTATATTTATAATGAAAAATTTTGAAAATGAAACTAAAATTAGAATATAATTAAACAAATTATAAATTACAGTATAAATAAATTAAATTATTAAGAGAAGAAGATTAAAATAAAGATTAAATTATGAATAAATTAAACTGATCTATTCATTAATTATATTTATAAAGCTAAATTAAGAAAAGTTATTTATAAATTATAAGAATAAAGAATAAAAATATAAAGTTAAGATTTCAAACAACTTCATTTTTAATTTAATTTAAATATTTTTATGTTATTATTTTCTACTCATATTTATTTTATTTATAAAAATTTTAAGACTCAGTAAATTTGAATATTCAACTTTCAAACTCAAACTATAATGAAAATAATAATAATAAAATTTATAATAATAAATTAGAAAATAAATGATAAATATGGATGATAAATAATCATCAAATAAAATTAACTTTCACTCCAAAAACCAACTTATTAGTTTTTAAAGAGCTCCTTGGTCTTCTCACTTGTGTCGAAAAAGGTCCTTTTTATGAACTAATTTTATTAAAAACAGAAACCCTCCAAAAATCAGAATAAAATAAAACTTAAATGTCAAGTAACTGTGAACTTTAACTAGTAAAGTTTAAAAATAAAGATGTTTTTTACTGAGATTTTAATCCAAAAATAATTCTTCCCCTAAATGAAAAGTGTTTTTTTTAAACAATGGAATTTTTAGAAACCCTCCCTTTATTCTTAAAAGTTTTAAGAACTATTGCTCTAAATTTATTAATGTTATTTATATAAAAAAAGGCTTTTAGGATTCCTGCATAAATCCTACGTACTCTCGCCTTGACGAGCTGGGTGTAATATGCTGGGTATTTCAGCAGTTAAATAATCCTAATAAATTTTTGTTAAATTAAAAATATATTTTTGGATAAACTGATTGATTACTTAGAAATTCACTTAGAGGTCTGGCGAAGTACAATTAAATATATATAAATCTCTATAAATAATATAAAACTAATCTATAATTGTCTCTTAATTTTAGTCTATCTCCAAATTTTCCCTATCCTAGTTAACTTTCTTAACTATATCTTTCTAAATAAAGTTGAAATATTTATGTAAAAATAGCTTGAATTATCAAAGTTTATGATTAAAATAACTAAATAAATTAAAAAAAGTATATCAAATTAAGCCCTATCCTTATACATTATATATAAAATAATTCAAATTTAAATATGAAATAAGTAAAATATATATAAATTTATCTATATTTTTTTTAAGATACTTTACAAAATTTGTAAATTTATTAATAAATTAAATTAGTCTTAAGATTAAATTATAAAAATGTTAAAAAATTATATGCTAATTTAAGTATATATAAATAAACTTCCTTCTTAATACATTCTTATTTTTATGAATAATAAATTAGATATAATTAAATTTAAATTTAAATTAGTAAAATATGAGTAATATATATAAAAAATAACTAGATTTAAGTCAATATTTGTACTTATAAAATGTATTTATTGTGAATTTATTAATTTTTAAGCTTTAATTTAATTAGAAAATGTTAGTAATTTAAAAGTTTGCTTGATTTCAATATTCAAATTATAAGAAGTTAAAAAAGTGGATAAATAAGAGAAAAATTATAATAATTTCGGGGGTTCAATGAGAAATTAAATGAAATAATCTAGTGAGAGATTTTGAGTGTGACTAAAATATGAGTATGATAAATAACTGAACCCCCGGAGAGCCTTAAAAATAATTAAATAAAGTGAAATTTAATTAAATGAATTTGAAATGAAAAAATAAAGCTCAGGAAAGGAGCTAGAGCTTAAAACTTAAACTAAGAGTTGGAAAATGTTTGTTCCAAAATAAAAATAAAGAGAAAAAAAATAAAATGGGAAAATTAAATAACGAAACTTTTAATTGTTCCCCTTAAAGAGAATTATTTCCAGGAAGTGATTAAAAAATAAAATGAATTTAATATTCTAAAACTAAATATGATCCTGGAAATAATTAAAAATGATTTTTTTATTGAAAATCAAATCAAAAACAAAGTTTTTTAAGTAACTGGAGCTTAATTTTAAGCATTTTAATTTCATTATAATTATTATTATTTTTATTTAAATTAATTTTACCTTATTTAATTTAACTTTTCCTTAACAATTTTCTTAAATAAAAATCTCTTTCTTTTTCTTATACAAATCCATATCTTATAAAATATTTAAACCTTATTCTATTTACTTTTTATAAGTCATTAATAAATAAAAAAGTACTTCCTTTTAATTTAAAATATCAATAACTTTACTTTCAAATAAACTTACTTAATTAATTTATAATTAAGCCACCTAAATAAAATGAGTGATTTATTTTTAATCTATATAAATATCCTAAATAAAAATGAAAATTTATCTTAAGTTAGAATAATATAACTTTAAGCTAAAGTTCTTTTAGCACAGAGGCAAAATAAATATAGTGATTTTAGGCACCCTGCAAAGAGTGCCAGTGAAGTTAAAGTAATTTTAAATTAATACATTAAAGTGATGTTTGTTACAATACATTAGCTTTATTATAAATTGAGTGAAACAAACATCTCTGTTTATAAATAGCGCTTAAATAAGTGCGAAAAGTATGAAAAAAGTGAAATTACATAAATTTAATGACACGGGAATGTAGAACTCGAGCTGCACTTCAAAGTGCACACAAAGCGCAGTGAAGTTAGTGGGGAGTGTGTGAGTTGCGTTGCTTATAAAGAAAGTGCGATAGCCATTGCAGATTCAGCACTTAATTGATTCCATTATAAGTTTAATTATTAAAGTAGTAATTATTAATTAATAAATTTCAAACTTAATTCAAATGTGGAGGAAAAACCGCATCCCCTCACAAATAGTGTGAACGGTGAAACTTCGCCCCTAGTCGGTCAACAGGGTACAAACCCCATATATTCTTGATCAGCATGTCAAACTCTATAAGACTGGTAAGTATGGCCTCAAAATAAAATCATGAAATTTTTCCCATTTTCACCGTACTTGCATTCTCGAGATCGGCTTCCTCAAATTAAGTTAAATTCTGTCCTTTTAAATTTCCTTATTTATCGATATACTTAAAACTTTTTATCAACTTACAAATTCTATGTGTACATACGTATTGGGGTTTATATATATATAAAAAGTGGTCAGGTGGCCTGGCCAGAGTTTTTGGTGGTCTATCGCAAATGTATATTTAATTAGTATTTAAATTAAAATGTGTAGAACTACAATGGAACCAACTCACCGGGAACTACTAAGACGAATGTTTAAATGACTGAGAGGCCATTGTGACCTTATTACTAAGAGAAGACTCAGTAAGTATAATGATAATAATGTCTCACAACCGTCACTAATTCTTCCTACAAATTCAAAGCGAGGGTAGCTCGGACCTCTGGAAGTAGTGCCAATGCTTAATGACGAGTCGGGGTTTCAGTCAAATCGAGGTCTACACCGATCGTTCAAATGAGATTTACTACATCTGCATTCGCTTCAAGACAGGTTCCATCAGAGCCAAAAAGTAATACTTCACAGAAAAGATGCGCAAAGGCAAGGCGATTATGGCACAGCTGGAACTAACCGCCAAGATTCTCGGACATCATTCATACGAGTAGTTCGCATCAGCAGTGGATGGACAAAAACTAATATACGGGCCCTCTCACCATTACGAGCAGTTTATCGCAAAAGAGAATGCTAAGAAGTGAAGGAATCATAAAATGCAGGAGCGCGGTTCTAGAGGCGCTGTCGATATTACCAATGACTACATGATCGAGAGGCTTTCAGGGGAAGCACAGTCAAAGGAGGAGTTTATTCGGAAGAATTCAGGCGATGTGACCCAGCTAGTAGCAATTGCCAAGGCATACGCTCAATGAACTTCGCCGATCAAGTGATCGAGAAGTCTAGTGTCGCCATTAAGGAGAAGGTACCAATAATTACATCTCTCCAAGTATACATTACCGATCTTAAGAAAAACGGTGATGACTCCAGTACCCCCAAGGATGCCGATCTACAAGCACTCGGTTACCTCTACATTCTAGATGACTTCTATAAGCTCCTAATCAAGTGCAAGAACAGTAAAATTCACAGCATATGGACATACGGACCAACCAATACAGGGAAGACAAAAATCACTTGTGCGAAGAATATGTACAGTCAAATTCGCATTTTCACCTCCCAATGAAATATAACAAGCCGGCGAGCCACAAATACTAATCATGAACGAGCTCAATCTTCCTAAGGTATTTGGATCATCAGGGATTGCTGGGATGAAACGGTTAATGGAAGGTGAAGGGATGGCCATAGAGCAGAAGTATGGCGGCGTGGATTTCAGGTACACGGGGTGTTTCATAGTCATCATTTCAAACACTCTACCGTTTAGTAAGATGGACCCCGAAGATGCTAATGTTTTTAATTCGAGATGTCTGCTCTGCCAATCAGAGATACCGACACAAAGCGAGGAGGAGGCATTCCCTTTAACAGCGCCAATGGTAGCCTGGTTCCTCTACTCAAGATTACATACCGATCAGAGAGCCAATAAGGCAGCCGATTGAGAACACACAGTCGGTGGTCAGAGATAGAGGAGAGATGTTTGATAAGTGAACATAGTATTGATTAATCTACACATTGTAATTTATATATTAATTAAATATACATTTGCGGTAGACCACCAAAAACTCCGGCCAGACCACATGACCACTTTTTAATATATATATATATATATATAAACCCCAATACGTATGTACACATAGAATTTATAAGTTGATAAAAAGTTTTAAATATATCGATAAATAACGAAATTTAAAAGGACAGGTTTTAACTTAATTTGAGGGAGGCGATTCAGAGAATTGAAGAAGAAGGGTTGAGAATATTATGGCACCTAGATTTTTTTATAGTTATATGATTAGTCAGATGAGTTAAGTGTGATTTTTAATTCTAAGTTCAGATTAACCAAAAATCCAGTAGGTTGTCAGAGTGGTTCGTGAAATTTTTCAAGATTGGTATACTATCCTACTGACCTGAACCCTAAAAGCCAGACTTTTTGGCTAACCAGAAGCCATTTTTCGAGGTCCAAACTGATGACCCGAATTTTCTAATTTAAGTGCCATTAACTTCTAGCTATTCCTATCTTCACATTTCTACCCGCCATTATTCAGTTATAGACAAGGAAAGGTTTTGAATTTGAAAAATTTTTCGGATTTCGCCATTTTTTAAAAAAGCCAATTTTGCATGGGCTAGTGCTCCAAAGTTGCTCAAAATTATTACAGCTCTTGGACCACTCATCGCCTTGCAACTTAACGCTACTAGTTATATTAGTAATAGTGAAGGCTTACTTATTGAAGTATATTTTAATTGAGGTTGCAATAAATCCGGAGGATATATACAAAAAGGTGATTTTTTATATAGTTAAGAATCAATAATCCAGTCAAGATTTTAATAATCCAGCTATTTAATACTAAAATCCAATCAACTTAATCATTAAAATCTACCATAAAATAGATGAATCCAGACCCTAGATTTTAGATGGCCTCTTAAATCGACCCTCCTTAACTTCACAATGAGGAAGCTGGTAAGCTTAAATCTTTGATATTACCTTCTAATTAGAACCTATTAATGATTAACAGGTGCCAGAGTAGGCACCAGAGCAAGAAAACTTACCTCAGATTTTTGAAAATTTACTAGCCAATGTAAATGTTGAGAAAGCGGGTAAAGTCAAAGGCATCAAATCTGATTATAAAAATGCACAAGATAGTGCTAAAATTAATCGGGCAAAGGAATTTCTGCACTAAAACAACTATAGTTTAAGTTTGCTGCTGTAGTAGGAAGATTTTGCAGGCTTTGACAAAACTAAAGATTTTAAGAATGTCGTGAGAAAATTTATCAATAACAATAAACCCAAGTAAGTAAAGAACAGCCTCGAAGTAAATCTGTAATTTCAGAGCCACCTGAACTTACTGCAACATTCGAAGAGGTCAAGGAAAGCATCTTTATACTAACGTAAGCTTTGAAAATGAGTAAACTCATAATTAAGAGCACTTACCTCAGCTCTCTATTAACTATGGCGCGATCATCGGCCATAAGATGTTAATAAAGCACTTTGAGAATTTCAAAAATTCTAAATATTATTAAAGATCTGACATTTTACAAGAAATAGTGGCACGCAACACTTAGTCACTTTTATCATTCTTACAAAATTTTGAGAACGTAGATGATCAGCAAACAAACTACAACCTGTTCTCTTTACTTGTGAATTTAATATAAAGCAATGAAAATTTAGACCAAGATTCCAAGCCTCGTATCGTTTTAGCTGCTTTAGGCTATTATACAGGCTAATAAGTGCAAGTTGAAGACTCCCTTATACAAGAATCAATTCTCTTATTAGTACGTTCACCTAATGCCAGGCAAGCTCTAGGCTTGGCTAACTATGTATTCATCAATTCAGTTTCAGCCTTTACAAAATAGCTTGCTCAAGTAAAAAAGTTGGATGATACGAACCCTTATGTGATTCAACTTATGCGTGAAACTTGGCTATTATTCTAAATTGATTCTCAAGTATAGAGACTTATACCTGCTTCATTTTTTATATTGAATGTTCCATTCATCACTATACTCAAGCAAGACTGTGGTTTGCATTTAATCAGAGACATTCCAGTTGAATATACAGAGTCTTTCGTGAGAATCTGTGCTTTAAGTTGTTCTCCAACTACTGAGTCTTTGAAAGATTATATTTCATTAACAAGGGCTACTTTCTTACAGAAATAAGAAGTTATTGATCAAAGCACTATGCTTTATTTTATGAAAGGCCTTGCATAAAGACTGCAAAGCAGAGACGTGCAGTGGGTTGGGAAGATTGAGTAAATCAGAAAGCTTCAGCAGCAAATAATAGAAGCTTAAGTAGAAAAGAATGCAAGCCTCACAAGTAATATTATTGAAAATTGTTTAAATGGCGACTGCTCTGAAATTTAAAGAATTTTGTAACTCCCTCGAAATATGGAAGAATTCTTTGATTAAACTGTTGCTGAATTACTTTAAATCTTTGAAAGCGCTAACTCTCTGCACTAACTAACAAGGGCTTTCAACTAAAAGCCTTAAAATGAAAGGCTTAGTGTCAGTGAAGATTTAAATAAGCTTTAGCAAAATCTTGGATTCAAGTTATATAGTTCTCAAGTTTTATGCATCAACTATATTTGTAATAACTTGCAAGCTAACCATTTGATTCATTTTGGCATTGGGAATGGCAAGACTTTAATTTGCTTTGCATTAGCCATTCTAATAGCTATGAAAACCTAGCTATCCTTATTCATAGTTGGTAAAAATGAACACTTAGTGCAGAGAGATTTCAAGAAATACTAAAAAGTTATCAATGCAATGTCCCTTAATTCTAATCTAAATCTAAACTTAATTGCATAAAGTACAGGCATTTATTTCTATACTCAGCCACAACTAAAGAAACAAATGAAAAACCCTAAATTTTTGAGTGTGTGGAACTAGAGCATCGTGATAGTTGATGAATACGATTGGATTCTCTTCGATGGATCAACTGAAAATATTGTTAATCAACTAAACTTTTTCAAACAAGCCAAAAGTATTGTTGGTTTTTCAGGAAGTCATCTTTCATAAACAGAAGAAAATTGTCTTAAACTAGCTTTGCAAAGCAAGCCTGTAGTATTCCCTACGCTTGATAAGTTACAAGGAGACAAGAAAACTTAGCTGCCAGACTTGCTGATCAATTCAAATCAATAAGATTACTTGTAAAAACTGAAGGAAATCATTCAGGAATAAATAGCTAATTCACCAGTTTTAATTGTTGCCTCTACAAATTACAACACTATTGAATAAAACCTTTCAAATTCAACTTTTGATTTCACAAGTTTCAGCCATCGCTAGGCTGCTGTAATTGAAGCTACTCTTGAAGGCAGGTATTTAATGAAGAATGCAAGTAAGAACTATGGCATTTACTTGTTGAATGAAGCATAGGGTAGAGGCACAGACATTTAAAATAATGATGAAATCAATCAAAATGGTGGTTCATATTTAATTATCGCTGATGTTTTTACAAAAAGATCTGAAGAATAAATCATTGGTAGGATTGGTAAGCTCAACACCAAAGGTAGATGGCAGATAGTGTTATATAAACTAGCTTCTAAAAGTAGTGCAGAGCAGCTGCTCGTAGTGGAGTAAAATGAAGCAGACCTTAATCTTGATCGCAAGTACAATTCTGTATAATCAATTTTGTAAAATCAATACGAAGTAATGGAAAATTCAATTCAGCCAAACTAAGTGCCTCAAGAATAGATATCTACAGAAGTTTCTTCTAAGGAGGAGAGTGATAAGCACGTTAGAGAAATTGTTGAGCATCTTATTAAGCTAACAGAGAAATCTTATAATGAAGCTATCAATTCAATTGAAGAAGAAAAGAAAGAACAATCTTTAGAACTTAATGATTCTGCCTCAGTACAAGAACCAACTCAATAAAGTAAATTGGGATTTTATTAACCAACTATCATAGAGTTAATAGAAGAAAAGATGAGTCAAAATCCAGTGCTGTAAGATAAACCCTTTGCAATGGTATAGTAGTTAGTGCAGAACAACTTAAAGCGGTAGCACCATGAGATCACTAAATCTCCAGGCAGATCAAGATCCAAGAGTAACTAAAGTTCAAGAAGTTCAAAAAGGAGATTATTGAAAGGACAACAAAAGCTTGAATTAATCAAAGAACAAAACAAAAATTGAGACCTCAATACTCGTCGCAGTGCTAGAGATAAATCATTTACTTGCACATATACAGAGCTGCCAGAGAATGAAGAGACAATGGAAAGATGGTTGAAGATGGCCTCTAGTGAGAGAAGGCACTTTAAAAGCGACATAAACAATAAAAATCCAGAGAGAAAACCAAGATTAAGATTATGAGATTTATCTTAATTTTTTAAAGCAATTCACCATATTCATGTTTTTTCTATTAATAGTATATAGAGATTCATGAAGTAATAGAAGCAGCAGCATTCAATATCTGAAGTTCTCAGCTACGCTAAGCAGGCTCAATCAGTTGTTGTTGAGCATAAACTGGTCTCTCATCTTGCGTAAGTCAAGCAACTCACTTTCCATATTGTCATGTTCTTGTTTCAACTTTTTAGTTTTACTGCAAGAAATCCTGCTTATCTTATTTTAAAGCTTGTTCATAATCTTTTACTTCCTCCATTTAATCACGAGTTCTCTTTCTTTTAGATGAATCCTTTACTAGATT
>ARYC01007000.1:0-13499 GCA_000711775.1 Oxytricha trifallax
TGTTTTCAGTATTATATGCAGAGCATAACAATTTCTTAAAATTTTACTGTGCTATGATAATATCTACTCATTAATGTATAAATTGTTTTTAATTTTCTCCTATTTATATTATATAGTAAATTCTAATTTAATTAGCGATTTTAAAATTGTCTCTATTAAACAAATTCTGTTCTCAAGATTCTATATTTTAATGTGGTCACGAATAGTCGCAATAATACTTTATTAATCAATATTTATAAATTATGTTTAAATAGCTGTGAACCATAATGAGTAACTTGATAATTAAATAAATAAGGGCCTTACTAGCATTATCTATGCTTAGCTGTCAGTTTTACCAATTATCAAATAATCTTAATTTTGTTCGTAATTTAAAGAAGTTAACTTAATTTCTTTAATAAAGTTGAATATTAAAAGTGATATTTATAATAAAGTAATCAATTTAAGTGTTTATACTTAAACAATGAATGAATAAATATTTAGTATAAATTAAAAATATATATCATTTAATAAGAATTATTTTCTGTAAAATTTGAGAATTATTAAGTTAAAATGAAAAAAAATATCGTAAACTTATTTTTTTAATGAGCAAACAAAAATCTAAATACTATAACTTTGATATAGAAATTAAGATCCCCAAAAAGTAGAATTTTCTTATTTCAGCTACAAATAAATTGGAAGAATATTTTGATATAATTAAAATATGATTCGATAAATATGCAAAGAAAAACCCATAAAAAAAGAACCTTATAATTAACTCTTGAGCACTTGAACTATTTGGACAATCAAATACTTTAATGGAACAAAAACTAATTTCAGTAGCTGATAGAGCAAATATTTTTCATCGTTAATTTCCAGATTCAAGGATATCTGCCTCTAGTCTTTGAAAACTGTACCTCTTAAATGGAGTTAATTATAAAAATGTGAAGTTATCATATAGAAAGCATACCTGAAAAAGGAGGTTATCATATATTTAGATGAAACAATTTTTAAGCCTCAAAATTTAACAATAAGAGCATGGGCTGCCTCTTATTCAAATTAAGTCATTTAAAAAGAAGGCATTAATATAAAGACCTTAGCACCCTTAGTTTTCAGTTCAGGACAACATGAGCTTTTAGGGTTTATCATCAAAGAAAAATCTTATAAAATCCCTGATTTACTTTTAGGATTTGAAATAATTAGAACAAGTTTAGAGATTAAAAGTTATTTTTTATTTTTATGGATAACTTACGAGCTCATCATAACAAAGAGTTTTAGCGATAAATAGAAGTTAATGAGTGGAAATATATATTCAATTCACTTTCCTCATCTGAGAACAATTGTATTGAAGATATTTTTTCAAGAGTGAAACTTGAATATAAGAAAGACATATTTTAAAGGAACTTTAATTTTACAAATAATGCTCATTATTAGATAGTAAGGAACTCGATTACAAGCATTAAATAAAATTACTGCCTTAAAACAGAAATAAGGCACATAAATAAAATGCAAAGCTAGGTTGCACTTTTATAATAAGAGTGATTAAGTTAAAAATTTGTTTATTTTAATTATTAAAAAAACTTCAAATATTAAAGAACTTTTATTTTTAAGGAGTCAGATTAAGTTCCTTGATTTTTATCCCTCTTTGTGTTCCTCTTAATTTTAATTTACGTTACCAATATAATTAGTATAAGAAAATATTATTTCGTTCAATTTTTTTGTTGTTTTGGTAATTATTCTGATTTATGAACCCTACTTCTACAGCTAAAGTGCTCTGCCGTTTCTCTTTATGTCAAAAGATGTACAAAACATATGAATTACTTGAAATAGTAGGATTTTTTTAGAGTAGCTCCAAAAACTCATTCCTGATGAGAATTGAATTTTTGTCCCCCTATATTTGTGTCCTTATTCATATTTACTATTAATCATGAACCATCCTTTACAAATACTCATCCTAAGAGTAACTAAAATTCCAAAAAGTAATTGCGATCAAGCAGCTCATCGACATCTTCGTAAATATCTAGTTACCTTATTAATTCCCCATCCGCTCTGACTTCCTCCAAAATACGCTTTAAGCTTAGCTAGGGGAATAAAGGGAAATTAATGCAAATTTCCTCATTTGATTTGATAAGTATATTGGTCCCTTGAGAACATCTCTTATAAATCTAATCGTACATTGTTTATAAGGAGGCATGAAAATATTGCCTTTATTAAATTAAAACTTTGAACTTACAGTGAAAATAAAAATAGTTATACCAGTCAGATTTACTATTTAGTTGCCCCTCTATATATCTTGATGGGATTTGTGTGTTGATTTGAGTACTGTTTTAAATCATTTATCTGCTTTCCATAACTTTAAATTAATTACAATTTTAAATTATTAATTTTGCTTAGCCTTCACATTTCTCTAATAAAACTTTTTACTAGACTATTAGCTTTTTTATTGACTGCAAATTCTTATGAACAGCAAAAAGTATTTATTCTAGATCTCTTAGTATTTTATTTAATTTGTTATAGTTAATTATTCAAGGATTTTTATTTTTTTTATTAAAGGACACAAAAGAAACACATCATTTTATTTATGTTCTCTATGAAAATAAAAAATTTCCGGTTAATGTCTGGTCCGGACATAAATTTTGACAAAAGGATTTGAAAAATAAGGTTTTCTGGGTTTAAGAGTTTTGAACTTATTATTGATTTATTTAATTTGTGTTCTTATTTTTGTTAAAAATTTGGTTTCCTTTGACTATATTTAATACTAACTATAAAAGCTGTGATTAATTATAAAGCTTAAGATTTACAATAAAATTGTGGCTATTGTTAATTTTATAATTTAAGTTACTAAATCGTTAATGGCACAAAAAATAAATGGAATAGCTTATAGCATGTCTTCCTTAAGTTTCAAGCTTCACTGTATAAAATGGAAAGTTTAAAATAGTTAATTTTTTTTCTCATAGAAAACTAAAATCAGTAAAGGAAAACAAGCCTTAATCGAGATATAGCAAAATACAGCCAAGTAGTACCATATCTTTTAATTCTTTTACATGCACAATTTGCGATAAAGTCTTAACTACAAAATAATACACGAGGCAAATAAAAATTCATTCTAGAAAGCAAGGAAAATTTCTCATTTGAAATCAAAGTACAGGTACTATTGGAAGGTTTGTAAACAAAGGTTTAATGGTAGATATCCAACTTTGCAACTAAAAAGGCACCTAATTAATCATTCGGAAGATGAACTTCGCGAATCAGGGTATCCCCATTTGTTATTAATAAAATTTTAATTCAGTTTTTATTCATTTATAGGTTGCCTAGTAATTGTATACTTTGGATCTTTAACAAAAGAAAACTTTAAAAAAATTTAAAAAAGAGAAAATCCCAATCTGATCACAATGAAGAACTTAAACATATTGAGGTACTAAATAGGCGTAACCTTATTTTAAAAACCCTAATATTGAAGATTCTCAAAAAAGTCACTCTGAATTAACTTAATTGGGTACTAAATAACAAGAGTGCATTCACAATTAATTAGAACTTAAAATAATCTCATGCAACTATTAAAATTTTGAACAAATAATTAAATAGAAAACCAAATAGAATGGCTATTTAATTGAGTCAATCGAAGAGTTGATTTAGATGAGACCTACTCTCACATATAACAACTTAGCGCAACACCAAGTAGGTAGCTTAAAATAGGATGCTCTCTATTGAGATGAAGTTTAACGAGACATTATTTGGCTACTCAAATTAGAGAAACACAATAACTAACAACTAGACTATATTACCAAGATTTATTCTAGCGCTACTTACTTGCTAATTTGGCTTAGGAGTTATGACTTCAACTTAGGAGATCTCCTAAATCTTTAACATTGTAGAGTTGTTACATGGATATGCATAGTTAGCGCGGTTATAGCAATATCAAAACTCCATGAAAAAAATGTTTTTCATATTTATTGAAGCCTCAGAACATCAAAATTAATCTTGATGATACCTCATAATGTACAATCAGCAATTTTTCAAGAGCTCAAATTTAAGGAACTTAAACATTTTAAACAGACTCAAACTTATTTCCCTATATTAATGGAGCTAGCTAGTTGGAGTCTATAAATGTAGAATTTTGGAGAGATAACTACTCTCTCCTTGTCATTAAATTACATCAGTTAACTGGAGACAAATTCTAAGAGGTTTTAGAAAACCTGAAGTCAGTATTTAAACTTCCAAAAGGTCTACTTGATTCAGGCACAATGTCAAATTTTAAAGACATTCTATTTGTTTTTATTGAAAAGGACTCAAACTAAATCCCATCTTCAAACAAAATTATCAGAATTTTTATAAAATCACATAATAAATGGATATTGATATTTTTAAATTCTAAATTTTTTCAAAAATAATTCTTATGATCTAAAAATGAGGACCGATTTTGATGAATCGAGAGTTATCATTAGTCGTACAATCAACAATACTGATGATTTTTCTCCATTCGTCACAATTTCTGAACCACTGTAATTTTAAGGTTGAAGAGAGAACTCACTGAAACTCTATCCTTAATTTATTAGATAGTTGTTATTAATAGTTTCTAAAAGGGCTTATAATGATTGAAAGGTAATATTATTAAATTTAAATCAATAAAATTAAAATTTCATTCCTTAAAAAATCTCATTAAAACTCTATCTGGTTACTAAGTTTTAATCAAAGTTTGCGAATAATGATTATGAATAATTTGAAACATGTTTTTTTTAAGCAATTCTAGATTTTAAATCATGGATTTATCTTAAAAATCTTATTATTTTTCTAATTAAACTTTCGATATTACTAACCTAGGAATTACATAGAAAACTTACATTCGCATCCTATTTAGACAAAAGTTAATAAAAACTCTAACCAGAATAATAATATATATATATATATACTAGAAGACATATGAGGTTTATACACAAAATAAAGGTTAATGTACTTTGCCAGAAAAAGCAAAGAGATCAAATTCAGAAATTTTTCTTAATTCTTTGAGCAACTATTAAGATGGATAGGATCACACAACAAATAAAATAAAGCATAATATCTCCCTCTACCTAATCACAAAGAGCATGTTTCGACACCTAAATAAAAGATCAATATGAAGATATCAAGAAAATCAATGAGTCCATAGATTTTATAAAAATAAAGCTTATCCTCTATTCCTGAGGTTTGATGACAAAGCATCAAACTTTCTCTCAGAATTTAAAGAGGAACTGGATCTAGAGAATTTTTCAATAACCTAACTAAAATCATACTAATTATTGAATTTGACTAAGACTCCAATAAATTCAACAGCCAAATAAATTCAGACATTTCAACTTCATATATCTCATCTGAATCTTTATAAAGCCTACTATCAAATAAGATCTTCAGTATTAAGAAAGTCCCCAAACTTTAAGACGTGACACACAAACAAATCAATGACGCATATAAGATAAATAAATTCTATTAAATAGTAAATATTTAATTACTACTTAAATAGAAAATAAAATATGTACATTGATGAATGTAATAAAGCTGAACCACGCTCAAACGACTTTACTATTTAGAGATACTCGCATGTGAAATGTTAAGAATGAATTGATATAATAGAATCAGTAGTGTCAATAACTCTTAATGCATTTAGTACCCATGTCGACAAAGATCTCCTTAAACCTGCCTAATATATTACAATTATAGCCATTGAATTTGATATAAAAGAACTGCCTAAGATAACAACTGTATACTCTTTAACTATAAAAATTAACTCTACAAATACACTTGTATCAGAGACCTACCTCTCTTTCGAAAGACAATTCGCGGCGATCTAAAACAAAAATATATCGTTTGATAAGAAGAAAAGATTAAAAATTATGAATAAATCTAATACATCAAAACCAAGGAACCTTGCATATAAAACGCTATCTAAACACATAGAATTCATTAGAAATGAAACTGTCCAGCTTATTTCTACAAAGTCCAGAAACCAAATCAAGAGATATCTGCTTAGATTCAATGTTAGAATTTCCAACTATCACCCTATCTAAGTAGCTAAAGTAGATAATTTTCACATTAACAAGCAAGAGGAAGAAAAATAAATTTGATACAGAGCAGAAGCATGAAGAACAACTCTATCAAAAACCATTTAAAAGACGAAGTTGAATACCTTTATTCAGGTAATAAAAAAGCATTATCGATAGTAAATATTTTAATTTAAAGTTGTAGAAACTAATAAATTAAGTAATTTATTCATTATTTTTAATATAAAACAAAAAATAGTTTTATATTTTAAATAATCATAATTTATAATAAGAAAACTTTAGATTTATAATTAATCTATTAAACTAAATACTAATACTTATTAAACTTATCAAAAATGAAAACATGATTAAAAGCAGTTTCATCTTCTTCTTCCTCGTCATCTTCATCTTCATCCTCATCCTAGTCACTCCCCTGTCCCCTCCAAGTGTAGCCTTGCGAAGCTTCAGTCTGCTGACACCCCAAGTCCTACCAGGTAGGACCGCTAAAAAAAAAACTTTTAATATATATTTTTGAAACTTAAATTTTATGTGAGTGCTGTTGGTCCACCTGCGTCTGATTAGTTAGAATACCTTTTAATATATTAAGTTTTTTATTAAATTAGTCAATTTCCTATTATAATCCATAAATGTACAAGATAACTCTGCAGGCAAAGGAATGAGCTTTTATCTTAATATACCAAATTAAGTAGATAAATTTAAAAAAAATTATATGAATCTAATTTTCAACAATGTAACGGAACTAATAGCTGTATTGATGCTATATTTAATTATTTAGTATACACCTTGAGGCAAAGAGTTCTATGATAAAATCATTAAGACTAATTTGAAATAATAGAGATATCAATAATTACCAATTTATATGAATATAAAAAACCTTTTCATTTGCACGCTCAAATATAACTGATTCTTAAATTTTATAAATTAATAAAATTAAGTGCACAATAAATCACTCTTTATATATTAACTCATAAAGTACACCAAATTATCTAATTTTGTTTTACATTTTTTAGAATAGAGTCTGATTTATATTAGTTATATTAAATTATTGTCAGTTTTTGTACTATAAATTTCTTTAAATTCCTGATCTTTTGTATTTTATAAATAATATATAAACGGTAATAAAATTCTCAAACAAATTAGTATTGAATGTGAGTCTTCTTTTTAAGTTTAAATAATATTTATATTACTTTTATTTAGCTTGTATTACATATACTTTCATTTTAATAAATTAAAATTTCTTGTAAATTGTGAAATTTTTAACAATATAAGTTTGAATTGAGTCTTTATTGCTTAAATATTCCTTATCCATTAAATTTTGAGCCTCATTTATTGATTAAAATATAGATTTACTTGTTATAATAAATTAATTTGAAATTATCTTAGAAAATTTACTTGAAAAAAATAATAAGCTTCAGGATAACAATTAGAATGCTGAGATATGTGCCAATCAAAGTATAATTAGATAATGGCTAACTCATGTCATAGTCGTCTAATAAATTTAATGTCAACTCAAAATATTAATTAAAGGTGTTTTTTGAAGTATCATCCTCTTATTTATCTTCAAATTTAATTTCCACATCTTCAAGAATATTCTTTATCAAATTATCATAAATAATAAAGTTAAATTCAAAGAATAATTTTTATTGTTTCTTAAAATTCAAGCATAAATATTCAAGGTAGAGATCTGCTCTGTTGTTTAGTGATATTTAAATATAGAGAATGTAATAAAAATTTAATGTTTAAGTTTTACATCGTCTGATTTACTTAGATCTAACTATTTTTTATTTATTTTAAGTAAGTTTACTCTTTTCTTTTCGCTAAAGTTTTATAGAGATTTTCAATTCTTCTTCCTTCAAAGTCTTAATAGAATCGTCCTCTTTTTATCAAATATTATTGAGTTCTAAGTAATATATTAATTTATTCAATTATTTCCTTCTGGTTCGTGATTATTTTAAATGATATAAAATTACTCTTAGATTTGTGAAAGTGAATATAAAACGAATATAAAATGTTTTCATAGAAATTATTTATTAGTGAGATTTCTTTAATTCTAAAGCACTCTCAATAGAGTTCATAAAATCATTTTGTTCTTTTATGAAAGGACCTTATCACAATTTATCCTCTATATTTTAACTATATTGAATAATTTATATCATCAAATTTAGGGGATAAACTCAATTGAGTTTTACTACTCTCCTTGATTGTTATTTAAAAATTATTATATATAGTATGATTTATAAAATTAAAAAAGTTAACTTTAATTAATGGACTATTTGTTAATTTAAATTAATAAATAATTGGAGCATTTGCTCAGCTTTCTCTTCATCTTTATTCATATTTTGGAAACTAAGAGTTGCTACAAATATCATTATTTAAACATTTATTAATATTCAAGTAAGTATTTTAAGCTTTAAATTTAAAAAGGAACTCATATGTTTTCTTCGATTTATGTTTTCTATTTTAGAAATAGTTTACTCTTAAAATCCATCAAATTTATTTTATTAGATTTATATAAGCTTTAATTTATAGTTTGATCTTCGTTATTGTAGGAATACATTTGATTTAGGAAAATAAATAACAAATTAATTAATAATTATTATAATTATTGGCATTTAAATTTCTGGAAACCTAAACAATATGGTACTTGTTCGATATAGAATTCAAAATTAGCTGGACTTTACTATTGGCGGTACCCCTTTATCGCATCGTAGAAGCGAAATAAATCGAGTTTAATTTTGAGTGATTTGTTTAGTTGATTTTAATGCATAAATTAAAATCGAGTAATCATGCTTCAGGGATGTGATAGGGAGTTACCACCAATAGTAAAGTCCAGCTAATTTTGAATTCTATATCGAACAAGTACCATATTTTCTGGGTTTCCAGAAAGTTAACTGCCAGTAATTATAATAATTATTAATTAATTAAATTATTATTTATTTTCCCAAATCAAATGTATTCCTACAATAATATTATATTAAATATGTTGATTTTAAAATTAAACTGAAAATTTAGAATTTTTATACTAAAATATAATTCATCTATACTTTAATTGTTCCCTATTATTACTTTAAAAATAATTAATTTAAATTGATGAATCTTTAACATCTAAATTAGTCAAATAATAATGTAGCTAATGATTATTTAAAGATATTTAATTAGAGGCTTACAGATTAAATTTCTCATTAATTCTTTTCTATTTTTAAATTAATTGCAAGGGATTGATAAATTAATCAAAGTGATTTAAGGAGCTAAGATATGGATATGATTTCAAATATGAAATATGATGAATCATCAGAATTTAGAATTGCAAATTTTTAGAATTACGTTGATTATATAAAAATCTATAATTTCTAACAGTAACTCTCTAACTAATAAGGTGACAAGTAATAATCTAGTGGACTTCAAATATAGAATTTTTTTTTAAAAAATTATGAAAATTTTCAAAACCACAGATAACAGGATAATTATTCTTCATATTTGATTTCCTTTTAACTTATATTCTTTAAAATGCTTGATTTTATTCTAAACATTTGCTATATTTTACTTGGATAATGATAAAAGTAAGCTTTTTAAGAGAGAAATTAGGATTTAAAATTAGATCTTTATAGAAAAAAAATATTTGCAGAGGAATATTTTCTGTTATCCTATGAACTTAAGAAAATTTTGGCAAAGCATGTAATTATTAATATCTTTAAGTTTTCTATATTAAAGTTTTTATTAATTGTAGTGATTAATATATCAATTTATTATTATAGGAGTTCACATGATTTCAAATTATATATACATTATTATTATTATTCTAATTATTTTATAATTATGATAGGTTCAATTTGTATATTTAAATAATTTTATTGATCATGGATTCACTATTTTAAATGTATTGTTCAAGTAAAAGATCTGTAAATAAGTAATTAATGAGAAATATCTAAAAAATAAAAATACATCACTATTAAACTTAAATGAAACAAATACATTTTAACGAATTTCTGAATTTCTTGACATATTAGTTAGTGAATCCTGATTTTTAATTCTGAAGATCTAAAAATCCTTAAAAATTCTAAAACACACTATGATTCCCAAACCATCTCCACTAAATATACAAATATTCTAACTAGTGAGCATAGATTGGCATTAGAAGCATTGAGTAGTGCTTGTAAGATTCAACATTATGAGATAAATTGAAAAATAATTCTCTGTAGTCTATCAATTCTGAGAATATATTTTCAGACACTAGCAGTGGTAGCTTCGAACACTGATGGGTATAAGAAAATGCCTTATTGCTGTCTTTAATCGGTACTCTTCTTTTCATTGTAATATACTGACAATCAACTTCATTTTTCACTACATTTGAGGAAACCAAAAAAACGCTAAGAAGCTAATACATCCCATATTGCCAGCTGTGTGCAATCTTTGATAGAAAAAGTAACTCACTGGTTTAGCAAAGTAGGCAAGTTCTTTATGAGATGGAGACTACTAAACTGTTATTTTGACTTAGTGAAAATATAAATATAAATATAAATAAAAATAAAAATAATATAAATGTAATGCTTTCCAGATTGCTATGTAAATCATAACTAAGAATTATGGAATCTACTTTATAGAATATTTATTTTGGAAATTTAAGTGCATAAACTTAATAAATGGCATGATTGTTATTATCATTTATCAAAAATATAATGGATTATGACAAAAATTGATATCTAAGAAACTTGGAGAAAAAGATTTTTATATAATTACTTAGTAAAATCGATAAAATGTGAAACTATAAAGTTAACTTAAAATATGAACATTTTAAGAGAGTCATAGAATCACTCATTATTTTAGGAGTCTATTAGAAAGTTTCTTAAAGTAATATTTAAATAATTTATTTAAACAATATAATAAAGCAATATGGAGGCGGTACTAACTAAAAGACTCAATATAATATTCATTAGTCTTTCTGCTATATCACTAATGTTTTGGGAAATATTTATAAGAAAACCATGAAATATTAAATAAATAATAGTTGATAAGAAAGAAGTAAAACTTTCAATTATTTATCGCATTATTTCTTGTTATTTTTATAAAAATCAATAATGTAAAATTCTATATAATTTATGTCAGTTATATATTTTACAATTTAATTTATTTTCTGTTTTTTTCTATTTTATCAATAGTGTCGCTGGTTTCTTCGTTTTTACTCGTGATATTAAAGTTTTACTTGGCAAAGAAGTATTAGTAAACATGAAATGTGTTACTATTTTTCCAATTTTAAATATGTGGAATCTTCCTTTTTGTTATGAGACTGTTCATTTATTATGCCACCAGTTAAGCCTGTATTGAAAGCTTCTTTTAAATGAGAATGGCATATTCTGATTATATATAGGTATGGTAATAGTTGCTTGTATGATAAAGTGTCGTAACTCTAATTTACAATTCTTAAATTGCTTTCTCCATCTAGTGATAGGTGTTTCATTCATCAAATTTCATTCTTCATGAGATCATACTTGAGTTTTAAGTTAAATAATGTTATAGTTATTTAATAAGTGAACCCGTATATTAAGCAAAATTATTTTTATTTATTTTTTGTTATTAAATAGATGATTATTTTTAATTTATTAAGGACAATCATCTCTTAATTTGTGACATTATTGTCAAAATCAATAATTTTTCTATTTTGTAGTGAGGATTCCTAACTATCCAGTTCCCAACCTCCTGAAAAAGAGTCTAAAAGATTTTGGCTTCTATTTATCTGAACTATCTCTGTAGGCTCAATAAGTTAATTTTGATTAGGAACTATCTAGGAAATTTATTTGCCAAACTATTTTGAAGCTCTTATCATTTGTATTAGTGCTGGTATTCAGATTTTTTGACGAAAGCCTTTTTCTTTAATTCTTCAAACTGTTGACAGGCTTCTTCATTGATCTGTTTTTATGCATATTTCTTTTATATGAGAGATGCAATGGCTTTTAAGGTTTAAGTTAAGAAGTAGAGCTTTAAAAGTTTCTCTCTTGCTCGCTTGTTTTATCAAAAGGTATAGTTACTTTTCTTTACAATTTATTGTTTTTCTTTCGAAGGAATATATTTAGTTTTAGGATTTCTATCATTACCAGTTTATCTTACTATTATGGAAATCTAGTTGCATAAAATTTCATTTCCTTAGTGTGTTGTAGAACTAGGGCATTATGTTTTGATTAATTTAAGGATATGATTGAATATGCACGTTAATTCTTCTACTGTGATTAGGGCCCAGTAATCGTCTTCGGTATTATGACAGAGTAATTTGGTGAGGTGATATATTTTTACATTTCTGATTAGTTGTGTGATACTTAGTTTGTCTTCTTACTTTAGATTACTACTCTTCCGATTTTAATTTTTTTCTTAATTAATATATAATTTAAAATAAAAAATTTCTCATAATTTTTTAAAAATCAATAACTTTCTCTAAACTTATAAAAAAAACAGGCAATAATTTTTATTCTTTAATATTTTGATTCTTGCTTTATGCCTGGTTAAAATTTATTTATCATATATTTTTTTTATATAGAAATAATGTTTTAAAATTAAAAATGTTCTTTAATATAAACTTTGCCAGATCCCTTAAGTAAAATTATTAATTCCTCCTCTAAGACCTTCTATTTTAAAAGTAATATTGGTGTTTAAAATTATTATTCTTTTTTATTGGAATGCTTGAAGTATTTCTATGATCATCAATCATCTTATGATATTTATGAAAAGTAAGTGAAAAAATTTAATTTAAAATGCATAATTCTTATTACTTTGCAAAGGCTTATTACATAAAATGAAAGAAGGATTGTCTAAACAGCATTTACGTCCCTCCGCTCACCTTCATAAACATCTCCATCTGCATGCCAGAATTACTTTTACATAGGTCTTTAGCTCTGCTTAAGAAATCCTTGTCTCAAGTTACTGCAGATGCTTCCAGGTGTCACTCATGTGGAATACAAAAGTTAAATTTGTTTTTTGAAACTTTCATTTTTAGTGAATAGTCTGGCTCTTCCTAGTCACCATCTTAAGTTTTTGCAAAGTATTAATAAATATTCATTATAAATTAAAATATTAAACTTATTATTTCATAATTGGAGCTGTAAGTTGAAGAAATTCTCAATCACAAAAGGGAATCATTTTATGAATAATGAAAATACTAAAGAACATATCTTAAATGTAAATAATAAAAACTTAAATTATTATCAGTAATGGAAAATTTAATAAGTAGGAAAAAGGTAACTGATGATTCAGAGTGATATTGAATTGGAACTCATTTAAGGAATTATAGGAATCAGATTTAAGACTAAACGCAAATAATATTATAAAGCTAAATACCAAAATAGACTTATTAAATAATATTGTAGAAATACATTTGAATTCGGAAAATTTATTATAAATTAATTTATTATAAATCAAAATCGTGGCAATTAAAGTTGGCCAATTTAAACGATCTTGGGCTTATTCGATAGGGAATTCAAAATTAGCTGGACTTTTGTTATT
>ARYC01007001.1:0-28847 GCA_000711775.1 Oxytricha trifallax
TATATTAACCATAGTTGGATTGTTCTTGCCAACTCAGGAAGGAACAAAAATATCATTCTTAAAAGCCTTACTAAGTGAAGAGAAATAAGCTTTTAAGACCAATGAAATAAAGATGATTGAGATACCTAACTACCCTGAAATCTCAGTGACAAATCTCTATGATGATGCGATGAGTGATCTAGATGTTGCTCTGTACCTACCATCAAAGTTACAACTCTCAAATAAGTTACCAGAGAGAAACTTCTTCTTTGGAGTTCTTGGAACTCTTAAACCAGAGTACTTAAGTGAAGTAATTTAAGAAGCTCATAAGAAACGCTACAGCATCTCTCCTGAAGAGAAAGAGAAGCAGGGAATCAAAATCAGTGACTCATGGCTGTAGGAACTGCAGAAGCATCCATTCATCTCAAGTAAACATAGACTTCTAACTTTATAGAAAAACCTGGTACTGCTATATATTTGATGAAAAAGCGCAGCAAATTAAACAGAGAGAGAAAGTCTCAAGTAAAGCATGAATTGAGTAAGAGACTCTTAAAGATTTATAAAAGCCAGAAGAGATGAACATAGATGCAGGAGCTGGCACTAAGAGAAGAAACACGGGCCCAAGCAAGCCTTAAGAGGAAGAAAAGAAAGAGAAGCCATCTCCCTTTACGGGCAAATTTAATATGTGAACTTATTCATTCGTTTAAATCTAAAACTTATTTATAAACACAAAATCTCCCTTCTCTTGCGCATACTTTTGCTTTATCATCGCTGACTCTTTTAGCAGCACTCTTAATAAAATCTACTGTATCTATCTTCAGATCGTGTATCAGATGATAGAGCAGAAGTTTCTTGTAGTGGCCTTTTAATAGGCCCCAATATAGTTCAATTCCATTGAATTGAGGGCTATAAGGAACATTAAATACAGGTGTTATGTTTAGCCTTTCATATTCCTTCCTTGAGTCTTTAGTTTTATGGACAGATAAGTTATCTACAAACAGAATAATCTCTTAGTCCGCGTACTTATCTCTGATTTATTACAAGAACTTTATGTATTATTTGGTCTTTATTGAACGAAGGTGGTTAACATAAGTCTCGAGGCCGTTATCTTCGCTTATTCCACCAAGAATTGCATTAGTTTAAACTTTAACCTTTTAATCATATTCTTCAATTTTGCTATATCTTTTATACCAAGACCTTGATATGAAGGTATTAAACGTGAATACTGCCTCATCAGCGTGTCTGAACTTAATATTATTAGTAATAGCCTCTGCATTTAATCGAATATATAATTTAAATTATCCTTATAAAATGGAACATTAAAGTCGATCACTCTCTTAATGCGATTGACTGTTTTGTAAGATATACCATTCTTTTTATAGATATTAGCAATGGATTATGCAGAGATGTGCAGCTCAGGAAATTGGCGATGAAACATCACAGCCCTCTAGGCCAGAGAGAAATGAGCCCAGTATTTTAGAGTCTTATCATTAATAAGATAATCGATATGATGCTACTAGAATTTTAAAGGTCTTTTAGGCTTAGCATTAAGATGCTATCTCTTTAATTTCAATGCTTATAGACAGTGTGACCTAACAGTAGCAGGAGATTTATGGAGCAGTCTTGCAATAGATGTGTAATTTAGAATAGGTCTGAGTTGATCACTATAATCAATACATCCATAACGCAACTTAAACAATAAATCTATATACTCACAGTCTAAACTGACCCCAAACCTCGCATATACTCACTTAAATTACTGATATTTAAACCATTAACCCCTACATAAACCCTATTAAAACCCTAATAAAGCATGCTTTAATAGTCTACTTTCATCAATCAAAAACTCAAACAAACAACTTCAGGGGTTTTGGGGTTTTGATTGTGCGAGCAATAGTTTTGGAGCTATGGCTTCATCAAAGTCACTTTTTATATATAAAAAACATTATAAAATTCACAAAAATTTTCAAATTTTTCAAAAATTTAATTTCTCTAAAATTAATGATTTTAGCAGTTTTTAACTACTTTAACAACTTATATCTAATTTATTATAATATTATAAAGAGATTTAAAAATTATTTTAACTTTCATTTAAGATTTTCATGAAGACTATAAAAGTTCACTTTATAATATTATAATAAATTAGATATAAGTTGTTAAAGTAGTTAAAAACTGCTAAAATCATTAATTTTAGAGAAATTAAATTTTGTGAAAATTTGAAAATTTTTCTAAAATTTATAATGATTTTTATATATAAAAAGTGACTTTGATGAAGCCATACCTCCAAAACTATTGCTCCCACATTCCATGTTCATCTGCTACTATCACTCAGCGTCAAAAACTCTATCAGAGTACAAAAAGAAAAGTATACATTAGGGGTGGAGGATACTACCTCATAGCCATAAATTGTCTAAATTAATATCACATTACGTTAGTTAATAATGAAAAGGATTGTACTTCTGTCGTGTAAACTGAGAAAATATTGGAGGGAATAATTGAAAACCAAACAAACTAAACATGTATGTCGATATTGGAGTTTAAATTATCATAAAACTATAACTCTGCAATACACTTACACAAGAAAAGTTGATGGAGAAGCTATACCAACACCTTATAATAGAGGCAAGGAAAGCAGAATATTCCCGAATTCATTTTTTGAAGAAAGTAATTCAGATTCTATGTCAAAGCATCAGCTCTCTCAGCAAGAGGATTAAATTTTTGATTTACAATATCTACTCCGTGAACTAGGAAAATGGACTTTGCAGAGGATAAAGCATTTCATACTAATACAAGCTTGTAGTGCAGTAAAGAATCATAGTAGAAGTTCTTAACCTACTGCAAGATCAGTTGGCTGATTTGGAAGAGAAACTTAAGGAATAATAAGCCAATATTAACAGTGCAGATCCTCAAATCAGACGCAATAATATCAGCATATCGAACTTACAGTGTTCGTTATCTCTTCTGGATGAATAACAATACTTACAAGATTATAACAATAAAATGTGGAATGGAGAGAGTCAGGCTGATTTATATCTTAATAATAATAATAATATATTTATATAAAAATGTACTTTCATTAATATGTCAATATAATCAAGAACAATGTTTTGAAATGAGATATATTCAAGAAACAATAATTAGTTAATGTGTTAACTTCTACTATTCTTAATGAAAGCGAGTAAGAAAATGAAGGTAAAGACTGTGTAGGAACCTCTAACAACAACATAGCAAATTGTCAAGAAATAAACTAGTACAATTATAAAATCAAACTATTTGACTTTCTTGTCGTGGATATTATATTTTAGTAAGCATCAATATCATAGATTGTTTTTACCTGAGAATATATGTTATTTTTATATATTAATTGTGATGGTTAGGGTAAAACATGGACTTGGTTCAAGTTTATGTTCGATTTTTCCCCATAATCTTCTAGAATTTGTGAGACCAGCAATTCTCATCCAAATAATATGGTATTCTATGAATATATTTAAATAAATTGCCTAACTTACCATCTTCAAAACATTAGCCCATTGTAAATCAAACCAATTGAGTCGCATTTATCAATCATTTAAATCTTTTTTTTCAATTTATATTCCTTATTATTATCCAATTGGTAATTCCATCTAACTAATAAATAAAACATTTTTAAAAGCACAGTAGTTTATTAATAAATAATGAGATTATCATTCTTTAGTTAAAGTGTAAATTATTATATAATTATGGATATATACAAGACATTTACAGATGGAAAACACTTTTTACAACGAATCCACATGCCCCTATGAAAATTATTGGATCAAGATTTTCTTGTCATTGGTACTAATTAGAGCTGAATGAATGTCTTTGTTTCTAACGATGGGGTTGCAATAAAATTTAAACTCATTAATTTAGAGTAATTAATACTATATATAGTATTATTCTATTACATATATTATATTGATTTCTATAGGAGTAATTCAATTGATAGTAGGACACAAATTAAAACATCAATCGTTCCTTCTGTTATCACTGAAAAAGTAATTAGGCAAGTTTTGTAAATATCAAGATTGGGCTTACAAATAACATCATAGAAGTATTAACTGAGAGCTTCCTCTATCCTCTCCTCTCGAAATATCTATAAATATTTATTGGGTTATTTAATGCGAGGAAAATCAAATTCAAAACAGAGAGGGCAGTCATTGAAAGTTTAAAGGGAGGAGTTGCTCTCCAAGCGGGGAGAGTCTGTTGTTTAAATCTGGAAACTTTCGGCTACTTAACTCCCTCTCTGATCTTTTGTTTTTCATTCCTCAAAAATATCCATTTTAGTTATTATTCTAGTTTTTATTTCAAATATATATATATATATTAATTCATGCCAACTTCAATTCAATCATCTGCTAGCTTTATATTAATATTAGACTATATATGCTAATATTAAATTTCAATGTGGGTGATGATTGCATTTATAGTGCTCTAATTCTTGTACCTGGAAGTACTCCTATAAATGTCCTGTTAACTTCAACATTATAATACCCTAAATTCGATCCTGGAATCTCTGCAATAATATATTTAAATAATCAAAATATTCAAATTTATATGAAAAATATATACAACTACAAGATTATTAAATGATTATTCCTCAAATTGTTCATACATTTGGCATATGCCTCTTAAATTATAATTACTATCATCCAAACCTTGAAATATCTGATTAATGCACGAATACAGTGTACAACAATTAAAAGATAGATTCTACCGCATTATTGACACTGGTTTTCCAGCTTGTCTCTTTGCTGTTATTTAATTAACAAGTTATCTTATATGCGTTTAAAACTATTAAATATCTTAAAAGTAAATGTGTTTAAAACTATCAAAAAACATAAAAAACAAATATATTTAATTAACTAACTCTTATTTATTTTAGTAATCTCTAAATAAAACACATATTCTGATTAATATCATCAGTAATTTACTAATATTATATGATTTATTAAGAAATAGTTAATATATAGAGAGTAATCTGATAAATTATTATATAATTATAAACATTTCAAATATGCTTGAATGATGATCTCACATAATTATAAAAGTCAACATTTTCAGTTGTAACTTATTATAATTGATGCTATTGTTATTGAATCTAATCGTTATGGTTTAATCACTTATAATTATTTATACGAAAACAGATTAAAAGGCAGAATTAGTTGAAATTATTAAATTTCCTTATAAAAATGTCTAAAAAAATAAATCTTCAACTTCCAGTAGGTAATAAAAAAAGTATAAGCAGATAATTCCTCATATATGTAATAAAATAAATTTATAATAAAAATTGCTCCATATATGCAACACGAAAGAAAAAATATTTATTTTCCAGCTAAAAAAAGGGCGAATTTATCGTACATATTAAAATTTATAGAAATATATATATGATTCTCAGAATATTAAAAGAGAGATATGTACTTTGATAGTCTTAATATGACAAACTAAGAAACAAGCTTAGTTTAAGAGAAAATGAACTCAATTTAAAATTTGTCTAATAGCAACATTCAATAATAATTCTAAAAGAAAAAAAATAAAAAAAATATTAATTAAAAAAATAAAAATGTTGTATTGTGCATATGAGAATTAAGTATAAGCTTATATGACAAAAATAGACACTTAATAAAAAATCATATAAATAATTTAAAAGATTATGATGTTAGACTTAAAAAAAGAACATGCTATGCAAGTTTTTTATAATTGAATCGATAATTTCGAAAAAAAATCAATAAAATGAAAATTCAAAATAAAGTACAATAGAAGTAGATCAAAAAATAAAAAAATTTAAATGAATTGACTGAGGCTCTCCATGGATGAGTGAAAATCGACCTGGATTTGGCATTTTTACTTTCCCAATTTTTATATCTTGATTTTCTCATGATTTTTTATTCTCCTAATATCTGCTCAAAACCGCTATTTACAGTCATTTTCATCTTATTTGTCAGTATTTATAAAATATCATATTTTTATCAATTTTTAGATTTACCGCACTTTTACAGTTTTGACAAGTTTTTCCCCTCAAATGATGAAAGATGCAATCTGTTTATTTAGAGGTCGAGGAACAATAGTAGATACACAGGAGAGCAGTCAAAGTAGAGATGAAGGTTTGCTGATGAAATTCAAAACCCAAAACCCCTTAGTGAGGTTTATAAGTTCTCTGATTTGTAGGGTATAGTTGGGGTTAGTAGAGTAAACGCAGGTTTTATGTGAGTTTTAAGTATATATATATATTGATTTTTAGTTGATTTAACTCAAACAAATTTTATCTGCTTGTCTTTATTGTATCTCTTGAATCTTGCTCTCTAAAGTGGTTCAAGTAAATCGTCTAAGGATTATCTAGGATATGAATGTTGCTTTTACAATTATCATGTCTACAATTATCAAAAAAATTTTGAATAAGCGAATTGTAAAAATAAATATTTAATATAAATGAGGCCAATCAATGAAACCCTCTATACATTTACTATACTAAATTTCATATAATTATTATTAACGTTTTTTAAAAGATGGACAAAATGTTTAACCGTTGCTCCAGGAATATTGCTTGGAGCAAGAATGCCAAAATTTCAATGATCGGTCGCCTGGTGGCGAGTAATTATGATTTATAATAAGAAATTAATTAATTTAATCAAAAACTTAATATATTAAAAAGTATTCGTATAGATCAGACGCAGGTGGACCAACAGCACTCACATAAATGTAAGTTACAAAAAGTAAATCTTTAATTTTTATTTTTTAGTGGTCCTACCTGGTAAGACCACAGTTGTCACAAGACAGGTACTGCGTAAGACGACAGGGAGAAGGGACTAAAGACTTGATATTTACGATGACAAAGATGATGATGACGATGAAGAAGAAGACAAGATGTTTTTAGAGAGATTTCCATTTTTGATTAGACTTATAAGTATTAGTATTAAAGTTAATTATATAATTAATAAATTAAAGTTTTCTTATTATAAATCATAAATGACAGTGTGAGGAATCGCATTCTGTCATCAACTTAACAGCAAGAAATGAACCGAGATAATGAATCAAGCATGAGTAAGGAGAGATATTTTAAGTAAGATTGGTAGAAAAATCTTGACTAGAACGGAGAGTGGTGGAGGTGGAAGAAGTGGTGACGAATGCCTTTAAGCTGCTAGATGTGTGTCTTTAATAAAAATAGTGGATGGAAGATTGTTCTTGTGGTCGACTTGACCTGCCAAGATTATCTAACCCTTAGCTCAATACTTTAGTGAAATAGAGGAAAACTAAGAGTATATTGAAAGAGAAGACGAATTAAAAACAAATCGATATGAAGAGGATGAAGAAGAATAGAGGAAGACTTTGGGTCTAACAGAAGATCAAATGAGGAAAAAGAAACTGTCTTAGATTGATATTGATATAGAGACAATACACCAAAACCATTTATGCAACTACACTCAAATTACTGCCAGAAAGTTCAAAAATGATGTCCATAGAAATGATTAAGAGCATAGCATCTATTCAAACAAAAACCTGATAATATGGGGTATAATTATTAGAAATATCTAGCATACATTCAAAACCAAGTTAATAATATGGACATTTACGGACTGCTGACTATATTCGATGTAGAAAGCTTAAAAGAAAAGTTTTCAATTCTCAAAAGGCAAGGGCTTTAGTGGCAGCTTAAGGATCTCTTCCTTATTTTGATGGGCGTATGGATTGAAACCTACATTTTGGAGAGTGCCAGAGCAAGGATCCAGAGAGGCGTTGGAAGATAACATTTTGGCAATTAACTAGATTAAATTAGATGGAGGATCAGTGGGAAAGTCAGTTAGTGATCAGGTTATAGGATTCAAAACCTTCTAATAAGCAAAAACTCACAAAAGAAATATCCTTGCCCTACCATTAATTTTTAGACAAGAATCTTTTGACAATGCACTAACTGGTGAAGACAGAATTGGCTATTGCTTTACTCCATCCACTGTTGAGGCCTGTCTTTAAATCTAATTGCAGTTAGAATGGTCAAAGATACTCTTGAACAGAATAGTTTCCGAATGGTACCATTTACATTTTCTAATGACGAAGCAGAGGAACCTAAGGAAATCTCAATTGAACTAGTCGCACACTTTATAAACTTAAATGTGATGTAGAGGCTTTACAAAAACTATGAGAAACCCATACAAGGAACTTAAGAACTTTAAAATTTCTTCACAATGAACCCTGCACTACATCACCCTATTCTGTAATCAATCGGTGGTGAAGTTCAGTAGTGGATAGAATTTTGTGGTTTTTTATAAAAATAATCTATTAAATTGATAAACATTAACTTTCACAAATTATGATTGCTCAAAAAGTGGGGCAAAAGTAAGAAAAATTGGCTACTTTTGCCCCACTTTTAATGGATTAACAGCTCGCATAATTAAGCCTGTTAATAAATATATTAATAATTGTATACACTAAAGAAATGCAGTTTCAAAATTTATTTGATCTCTTTTATAGTTTTTTATTTTATAATTAATTTATATAGAGTTAATTGAAAACACTATTAAATTAATTTAAAGTATTTTATAAATTAATTAATAGATTTTATGCTAATTATTCATTTAATTTATTCTTAAATTTTCTACAATCATTGTTCACCCTTCATGATATTAACCTTTTTAAAAGTTAATTTTTATATTTTGTTATAAAATCATCTTCTCTGATTATTTCTTCTAAATCTTTAGCAAATAAAAAATATGCCAAAAGGAATTTATTAAATTCCTTTGGCATAATAAGACTTACGAAATCTTTAATCAGTTTTCTAAAAAACATCTTATTCTGTTATATTCTTAAATGCTTTAAACCCCATGTATAACATAAATATCATCATTCCATAGCTATAATAATCTTTTTTTCTATCACCTCTGGCAAGTGTTTTTATTTTAGATGTGAGAATACTGTAGCAATCATCTCATCTCCATGATTATCTATTTCTTCAATATAACTACAATATCTTTAATCACAAAGCTTTAATACTTTAAGATCTTCTGATAACATAATATTAGCTGGAATCAAATAGTTATGAACAAGTCCGAATTAATGAAATTCTCTTATAGCTTCTATTAATTTTATCATTATCTATTATTTTCCTTAAGATTTTAATTTATCAAGTTAAATTGAATTTTCTAAGCTTTGAAATTGATTTTCAATTATTGCTTGCAAATGCAATTTTGAATATGCCAGACTAATCAAAAAAGACTTAAAATTGTGTTTTTCTTTTTTTTTGGTTTTAAATGAGCTGTAATCATTGTATTAAGCATTAATTGTGCCCTTGAGTTTTAATTTAAATACTTGAATGGATAAATGTACTCAATATAATCTTGATAAATATTTTCAACAATGGTGTTTTATACTCTACAATTTATATTCTCGTATTAAACAGCGAATTATAACAAAAATCCAACTACCTTTTTATGATGAACATCTATTCATATTACATCATAAGATTATTTTAACAATGAAATCTCTTGATTAGTTAATATAACTTTATTTTTTGCAGATTTCCAAGTTTATTTGTTAGCTTTTTTAATTTATTTAAATTTTTCTTTTTTAGTAAAATTTTGTCTTTGAATGTCTGTTATGCATTCATTGATATCAAAACCCTGTTAAATCCATTATTTTTTTCAGAATAAATCATGGAGTTTATAAGTTATTTAAGGAAATATTTTGATTTTTACTCTCTTTACAAATTGGACACACATATTGATTCTTTTTATTAATAACCTTTCTATACTTTTGTTGCCAGAATGCTTTGATTTATTATGTGTATTATATTTTTCCCTATCATCAAAAATTTCTAAGCAATCTTAAATTTTACATATCCACTGATTCTTTTTAACTTTTTTCTGTTTTTTTCTTAAGCTTCTTCTATGTTGAATCTTTCTTTAAATTTCTTGATTTTGTTATGATTAAGTTTTATTCTTAATGTTACATGTCATTATTATTTCTATTATTATTTTTGACAACCAATACTAATCCTAAATCTAACTAAATTTCCGCTTGAACAATTTATTATTATAGGTTATTTGAACCAATCCCTTCACTATTATTGTATTCAGAAAATACATATTCTGTTTCAGGGTCAAAACAGTGTAGATCTTATATCATTCTAAAAAATATGAAACAAAGTTAATTAAATTTATGTTTGTAACTTTGGAAATATTATTTTTTATTCACTAATATTATGCCAAATTATAAATATTTAATTATTATATAAACTAAGTTTAGATAAAACTATTTCATCAATAAAAGAATACTTTATCAATGATTTCATGATGATTAATTAAATTAAAAAATTAAATAAAGTATTATATTACAAATCAATTAGATTTTATAAAAATGACAAAACCTAATTCTAGAAATCTAGGCAACTTTCTTGGGTGACTATATATATAAGCAATATATATTTATGTTACTTCTTATAGTAACAAGTTGTGTATTTAAAATTTTGCGAGAAAGTATTTCCATTTTAAAGTAGAAATTACTCAATTTGAAATCATGAATCAAAAAAGAAAGTATGGTGAGGTATTACTAATGCTCACCCCTCATTAGCTTATGACGAGATTTAGATAAAAAAAGGATCTAAATGATTATTTAGTATACTCAGGTAAATTTTAATTTATTTATTTTATATAATTGGCTTATTTCTACCATCATTCTAGAATACAAGAATTGATTTCCTAAGATAAATATTTAATGGGGAAAAATAAGCATTATAAGCAATTAAAATTAATATCATAAATATTCCTAAATTTCCAGAGTGATCATTAAAAAACCTATTTAAACTTATGCTAAATGATGTTGAGTTTTCAAAATACATGCCAAATTATGAATAATAAGGATAAAATTCTAAAATTGAAAGAGATTTCTTTTTTGGAGTATTATCAACATTGAGATAACAATTTACCAATGAGATTATAAGGAATGCTTAAGCAGTTAGGTATGGTTCTGAGGCTGAGCCAGCTAAGAAGTAAACAATTGAAGTGACCTAAGAATGGGCAAGACTCCTTAATTAATTTCCTTATTAGTCTAGTAAGATTTAGCAAATTCAATTTATTTAAAAGAAACAAATGGTAGATCAATATTCTTGATATAAGAAAAAAAATAATTGAGGGAAAGATAGAAATAGAGGATTGAGGATATTAAAAAAGAATTCAGAAATAAATACAAATATCCTTAATTGCAAAATGCAAAATAGAAACAATTAAATTAAGCAATTAATAGTGAAGAAGAAGTTAGAGGATAAATGATCAGCGCGCAAAGTCAAGATAAAATTATGAAACAATCTGACCAAAGATTCATAATTTGATAAAAGCACTCAAATGTTTTCTCTAAATAATAAAAGTTCTAGTCCATGTTATGCAATGGATTAAATTGCTTAGTGTGGTATTTATTAAATAGACTTAAATAATGATTGTTAATTTATTCTTAATATTCAATCCTGATATCATTCTCTCAGAAATTAACTTTCTATAATTATATTTGATTAATGACCAAAACATTTCTATCGGGTTCAATTAAGGCATATACGAAATCAAAACCACAAAACCCCTTAATGAGGTTTATAAGTGCTTTGATTTGTATGGAATTTGGGGGGGAAGTTTCCTGTCAAGGTTTATGATAAAAAAAAAATTTTAGAGAAGTTTCCTGTCAAGAAAAATATTATTTTTTAATTTATTTTTTATTTATGGAATTATTATTTTTGACCACAATAAACACCTTCTCTGATTTTCACATTTTTTTAATTAAACAATTTACCCATCAATCATAAAATAATACAAGATCTACTTCATGTTGAACAATATTTTCATTATTATTCATCTTTTTTTGCATTAGTTTTTCAAAACTTTTAGTAAAAATAATAATAAAAATATGGTTCTATATCTCAAGTAATGATATTAGAAAATAATTCTAATTTATCAATTTAATTCTTAGAAAATGTTTAAATTATCCTTTAGCCATTTAAAGAGTAAAAAGTTATTAAATACAATATTTTATATTTAACTAATAAAAATTATATATAAAAAATATTTACTTGACAGGAAACTTCCCTCTTGTCAGGAAACTCCCCCCCCGGAATTTGTTAGGGGTTGGGGTTATTAATTAAATGCGAGACTAAAATTACAAGCTTTTGGGGTCTATTTATGATGAAGAGTATATAGATTTAGTGTTTAAACTGCGTTATGGATGTGATTTGTATAGTGAATAAATCAAACCAGTACTGAACTATAAGTCTATTGCACTGCTCGGAAAGCGTAGTCCATCAACTGTTCGCTCTCACTGCTTGAAAGCTGTGTAATTAAAGCAATAGTAGCTGAAATCATAGCCTAAGAGGAAGTCAAAGTTTCTATAGAAGCGTATTGACTATCTTATTAATAAAAAAACTTTGAAGTATTGGGCTCACTTCTCTCTCGACTAACGATCTATAATGTTTCACCGTCAGTTCCCTGAGTTGAAGATCTCTGCATAGTCTGATGCAAGCATTTATAAACGAAACGGTATCTCTTACAAAGGTGTAAATCTTATCAAGAGAGTAATTGATTTTACTCTGCCATTTTACAACAACAACCTAAATTATATATATAATTAAATGCAGAGAGCTTAATAGAATAATATTAAGTTTATTCATGCTGACGAGGCTGTGTTTACATTCAACACTTTCATCTTGAAGTCTTGGTATAAGAGGCATAGCAACATAGAAGTATATGACTAGAAAGTCAAGGTATAAACAATGGCAATTCTTGGAGGTATTAGCGAGGATGCTGGTTTAAAAACTTATCTTATTCATCCTCGCTCTATTAAGACAGAGCAGTATATTAAATTCTTAGAGTAGCTGAGAGAGAAGTACCCTGAATAAGAGATTATACTATTCGTTGATAATATTTCTGTTCATAAGACTAAAGAAACAAAGAAGAGTTATGAACAACTTAGAATAACGCCAGTGTTCAACGTACCTTACAGTCCATAGTTTTTTAATTGAGTTCTACTGGGGTATTTTAAAAGGTCATTACAATAACTGCTGCTATACCAGTTGATGCATGACCTACCTATCGATACAGTAGACTTTATTAAAAGCTCAGCGAAGAGAGTAGATAATTAATTAGCTTAAAAGTGTGCGAAAGAAGGGAGAGTGAATGTATATAAATAAGTTTTGTAGTTAAGTTAATGAATATATTAGTCACATTTAAAATTATTTAGATGGAGTTGGCTTCTCTTTCTTTTCTTTTACTTCTTGCTTTCCTCCTCTTAAGTTTCTTCTCTTGCTGCCAGCTCCAGCATCTATGTTCATTGTCTCTGGAGGCTAAATATTTGAATAAAGTCTCTTGTTAACTTTATACTTTGTCGGCGACTTTCGCTCTATGTGAAGCTTGCTCTATTCCTTCATCAAGAAGATGCCAGTACCAGATTTTTCTAAAGAATTAAGCTACAAATCTTACTTGAAATATAAGGGTGCTTCTGCAGCTCTGATAGCCAGCTCTCACTTATCTTGATCCCTTGTTTGTCCTTATCTTCTGAAGAGATGCTGTACCTTTTTTTATGAGATTCTTGAATAATTTCTTTCAAGTAATCACCTTTAATTGTTGCAAGTATGCCAAAGAAATAGTTTCTTTCAGGTAGTTTATTTGACAACTACTTCTTAGCAGGCAGGTACTGCGAAACCTCTGGGTCATTAATAGCATCATCATATAAATTGGTCACTGAAATCTCTGGATAGTTTGGAATCTCTGCAAACCTTACATTTTAAGTTTTCAATACTTTCTTCTCTTCGCACAGTATAGCTCTTTGAAATGTACCTTCCATCGTTGGCAGGGACAAACCAACTACATAATCAAGATTAGTTACTATAAGTTCATTACCTTGCTGCACCAGGTAGCGATGCAAATCCTCCTTGCTTCTAAACCTTTGAATCAATTCTTGTGCTTGCACTCTTTTCATTGCATCATTCATTGATTCCATCTTTGTTACAGATCTATGAAATGATCTTCAAATTTAAGTTTATTGATTTCAATTATTTACCTCTTAAAACTTACTATTAAATATGGTCACCCTATAGGAGGTCAACCTCTAAGATGGATATGGAGAAGGTTTTGAGAACTTGTTTCAAACTTGAGAGATTGATATCAAATTCTACTGTTATAGTTCCATATTTTTAAATTTAAATTGGTGCGTACTTAATTAGAAGCAGCTCCTAAAATGCTAGTACTTAATTAGGAGCATTAATTAAAGCTAGTACTTAATTAGGATCACCCTAATTTTAATCATAAAATCACAAAATACCTCCTAAAGCAGTACGTACTTAATTAGGTGCACCTCCTAAATCGGTACGTGCTTTAATCAACTTATTATTGAAAGTAAAAATGGCTACTTCCTCACCCATATTTAGAGCTGGATCGTCTCTTAACACTAATAATTTTTCTATAGTACTCTAAGAACTTCATTTGAAACTTGTAGGCTTGCAAAGCTCTCATATAAGCTCTCAGTTATAGAGGCATTTTTATAATTCTAAATTCAAATTTAAATATGAGCGCTAACATTTTAAGAAAAACAACAACAATTCCATCAAACTAATTGAGACTTACCTTTGACAGCAAAAAAAAGTGTGATATCTGTGAGATGAACTCTCAGAAAGAACCACCAGAGCTATCTCTTGAAGTCTCGGTTATTAAAATAGAATTTACTAATAGAAAATAAATGGCAACTAAGTGTGTGGGAGACAGAGAGGAGGAGAAAGGTATCAATGAAATTCCTATACAAACTGAAGAAATAGAAGTATAGTTTTGCGAGAAGTGTTAGAGAGACTTCGCTCATAAATCTAGTTGATATAGACATAAGAAAGAGCATAGAGAAGCCAAGCCTAATATATACTTAAAGCATGATAAAATATATAGAAAGTATGATTGCTTTGAGTGCCATAAGCAATACTCTCATACAAGAGACTTGAAGAAGCATCTATTAAAAGCTCACAAGAAAGATATAGAATGTGAGAATCATGAAGTTGAGCTGAAGCTTCTCAATAAAAGAAAAGCGAGGGAATATTCTAAGGTCGTGGTGCCTGAATTAGCAAGAGAGTTAAGGTACGTTAGGAAGGCACGCAACCAACTGACATCTGAAATAACAAAAATAATGATCAAGATTCAATACAAGAAAATACCGGTTCTTGCTTAAATTGACCTAGATACTTCTCTTTGAAGCTACCTAATATTAAAAGACTCCTTTGATAAGAAAGTTATCAATACGCATACAAGGCCTTCAACTATCTCTTAAGTGATTATAAATATTAGATGGAGTTTAAAAATGAGTATCAAGTACTCACTCAAGCAAAGTTTAAAGAGTGTAGTTACTTAATCATGCTAGATGCTGTTCTCCTTGCCAAGGATCATGCTGCTTTAAGACTTCCACTCTATGAGATGACCCTAAGAGATTTTATAACAGATCAAAGGAATCATAAGTAACTTGGATAAATAGCAACTCAGACCGTATAAGGTATTAAAGAGCTTCATAAGTTAGGGTTTGTTCACAGAGATTTGAAGCCAGAAAATATAATGATAAACTTCTCACCTGTAATAGTAGCAATAATCGATTTCAACAGAGCCTAAAGAGTGGAAGTATCAAGGCTTGGAACTGTAATGGGAACGCAAGGGTACTATCCAGAAAGAGAAGACTGGAGAGATGGAGACTTTTAGTGGGATGTGTGGGCTTTAGCAGCAATAATAATAGAGTGCGATATGCCTCGCAATGAATACTACTCTACAAGATGCGAGAAGGATGCTAAACAAAAAATAAAGCAATTTATTGATAAAACAAGAGTATCTCAATCATTGAAACAAATGGCAGAATCAATAATAATAAATCAAAACTCAAGATCAGACATATCAATAGAGCGGATAGAGTTGTGGTTAAGTAAGATAAACTTCAGACCTCTCCCACATGATCCAAAAGTGCATTTTGAGTGATTAAATTAAATACATTTACTATAAATTTCACATTAAAACCTATTAATAACCCCAACCCCTAACAAATTCCCTACAAATCAAAGCACTTATAAACCTCATTAAGGGGTTTTGAATGATCGAGATACCTAACTACCCTGAAATTTCAGTAAAAAACCTCAATGATGATGCTATGAGTGATCCAGATGTTGCTCTCTACCTTCCATCAAAGCTGCAACTCTCTAATAAGTTGCCAGAGAGAAACTTCTTCTTTGGTGTCCTTGCAACTCTGAAACCTGATTACTTAAATAAATTATTTAAGAAGCTCACAAGAAACGATACAGCATCTCTCCTGAAGAAAAAGAGAAGCAAGGTATTATAATAAGTGATGCCTGGCTGTAGGAACTTCAAAAGCATCCTTTCATCTCAAGTAAGCTTAGTCTTCTAACTTTATAGGAAAACCTGGTACTGCTATATACTTGATGAAAGAGCGCAGCAAATTAAACAGAGAGAGAAAGTCGTCTCAAGTAAAACATGAATTGAGTAAGAGGCTCTTCAAAGATTTATAAAAGCAAGAAGAGATGAACATAGATGCTGGAGCTGGCACAAAGAGAAGAAACATAGGCCCAACCAAGCAAGCCTTAAGAGGAAGAAAAGAAAGAGAAGCCAAATCCTTTTACGGGCAAATTTAATTTGTGAACTTATTCATTCGCTTAAATCTAAAACTTATTTATAAACACAAAATCTCCCTTCTCTTGCGCATACTTTAGCTTTATCATCGCTGACTCTCTTAGCAGCACTCTTAATAAAATCGACTGTATCTATCTTTAAATCATGCATCATATGGTAGAGCAGCAATTTCTTATAATGACCTTTCAATAATCCCCAATATAATTCAATTCCATTGAACTAAGGGCTGTAAGGAACATTAAATACAGGTGTTATATTTAGCCTTTCATATTCCTTCCTTGAGTCTTTAGTTTTATGAACTGACAAGTTATCAACGAATAGAATAATCTCTTAGTCAGCGTATTTATCTCTGAGTTATTGTAAGAACTTAATATATTATTCAGTCTTTATAGAGCGAGGGTGGATAACATAAGTCTCTAGGCCACTATCTTCACTGATTCCACCAAGGATTGCATGAGTTTATATCTTAAACCTTTAGTCATAAACTTCTATATTACTATACCTCTTGTACCAAGACCTTGATATAAAGGTATTGAATGTAAATACAGCTTCATCAGCGTGTATGAACTTCATATTATGCTCTTAAGACCTCTGCATTTAATCTAATATATAATTTAAATTAATCGTATAAAATGGAGCATTAAAGTCAATCACTCTCTTAATGCAATTGACTGTCTTGTAAGAAATTCCGTTTATTTTATATATGTTAGCTTTCGATTAAACAGATATGTAAAACTCAGGAAATTTTGGCGATGAAACATCACAGCCCTCTAGGATAGAGAGAAATGAGCCCAGTATTGAAGAGTCTTATCATTAATAAGATATTCAATATGATGCTGCTAAAATTTTAAGGGTCTTTTAGGCTTAGAATTTAGATGCTATCTCTTTAAATCCAATGCTAATAGACAATGAGACCTCACAGTTGCTGGAGATTTATGGAGTAGCCTTGCTATAGACGTATAATTAAGAAAATGCTTGAGTTATTCATTATATTCATCACATCCATATCGCAACTTAAACAATAAATCTATATACTCACTGTCATAAAGAGACCACAAACCTTGCATATACTCACTTAAATATTAATATTTAAACATTAAGCCCATAAACCCTCTTAAAACCCTAATAAAGTATGCACTAATAGTCTACTTTTATCAATCAAAAACTCAATCAAACTACTGAAATGGTTTTGGGGTTTTGAGTGATACCTAACAGTTGAGGCACTCTTGTGTATGAGCTTTGCTATAGCTGCATAATTCAGTACTGTTTTGTGTTATTCTTTATTAGTACTCGTACCATACCTAAGCTTAAGCAGTAAATCTAAATATTTCTCATCATAAATAAACTTTAAATTTCGCTAATTTCTATTTCTCATTTTGAAAATTGACCTAATTTTTCTACTAACCCCAATAAGACCCCATTTATACCCTACAAGTCAAAGCACTTATAAACTTCACTTAGGGGTTTTGGGGTTTTGATTTGGCTATTGCAAAAGTCCATGTCAAGCATTCTTCCCTTAGATGGAAGGGCAGTTATCTCCAAAAGTACTCATTTGGTGAGGTCGTGATGGGTTAGGTTTGAAAGATGAGCTAAAAAAACTAAGATCTGTAGCTTTCTACACCTGGATGAGTTGACTGAGGCTCTCCATAGATGAGTGAAAATCGACCTGGATTTGGCATTTTTACTTTCCCAATTTTTTATATCTTGATTTTCTCATGATTTTTTAATCTCCTAATAACTGCTCAAAACCGCTATTTACAGTCATTTTCATCTTATTTTTCAGTATTTATAAAATATCATATTTTTATCAATTTTTGAGATTTACCACACTTTTACAGTTTTTTAAAAAATTTCCCCCTAAAATGATGTAAGATGCAATCTGGGTATTTAGAGGTCAAGGAACAATAGTAGATACACAGGAGAGCAGTCAAAGTAGAGATGAAGGTTTACTGATGACTTTTCCCCATGACAAAATATTATTATTATTTTTATATTTTTTTTTACACCTTTCTTATATAAATATATTAAGTTTTACTTGCTTAAAGTTTTATATAAAGTTTATAGATAGATTTTATCAATTAAATAAATTTTTTAATATAATCTTGTTATATTAATGAATTAAAAGTGATTATATTTTTTGTTATAGTCTAAGTTGAATTAGTAAGTGTTAATGTTGTAGTAGTAATAATAGTTGACTTAATATTATTAGTAGTTAATATATTAAATCCAATTAATTGATTTGATATGGTATTTAGTTATTAACCTCTTTTATAAAATTTATTTCAAATCCCTAGTGATTCACAAATCCCATTAATGAATCACTTACTACTCGAAATTCACACCTGTTTATGTTATTTAGCCTACTCAAAATTCATAAAAGACCCAATTGAGGATCTTCTACTTTAAAATACTGAGTTTTAAGTTCTCTTGCTCTACATGAAACATCTTATAAATAGCACCAAACAAACTCATGCACTATTTAATGATCGACAACATAAGTCTGGGTACCCCTATTAGGAGTGAGTAATAGCATTCTCAACAGTGCTCCACGCATTGTTCATTAATAGAGAATGAAACCTTAAATGTGATTGTCAAGATGAAGAAAGTGGATTGGGGTTGCCAGACTGATGGCTCACACGATGAGAATGCAAGGAGATTAAAGATTTAAACGGTGGGAGAGGCAGATAAGCTTAAGACTTTGAGAGATAAATTATAATAACTGGAAAGTGATGCAATCAGTGTTAAGTTTATTGATTTTATGTTTATAGTATCCGAAAAGTTTTTTATAATAAAAAAGAAGTTTTATTATCAATGTATTTTATCATATATTTCAGGTTTTAGAGTAGGTCATAAAGAGATTAATTTTATACCTTTTATGAAATTAGATAATTTTTAATAATATGAAAATTATCGTCATTAGTGTGGAATAGACATTCATAATTTTTATAATATTTTGAAATGTCGGGCTCTCTTCTCTCTCGATCAATGAAGTGCCATGTTTAATTGCAAGTTCCTTGAGTTTAAGATCTATGCATTATATGTGGTTGGCATCTATAAACGAAATGTTATATCTTACTTGGACGTTATATGCATCAAGAGAGTGAGTAAATTCATTCTGCCAATTTACAAAAAAGATAAAAATGTTTTATTATAAATTACATGCTGAAAACTTAATAGACTAATATTGAGTTTATACAAGCTGATAAGGTTGTTAGAATCAAATACAATTATATAGCAATATACAAGTAAATGATTCGAAAAAGAAGGTGTAAACGATTACAATTCTTGAAAGTGGCAGTGATGATGCCTGTTTAAAAATTTATGCACTTCATCCTCTCAAGCTCATTTTCCAGTATATTATATTAAAATCTTTGAGCATTAAATAGATTATTAGTTGCTATTTTTTTGTCAATTGGTTAAGAAGAGTTATGAACAGCTTAGATTATTAATTGTTTTCAGCAATATGACTTCACAGGCAACCTTCAAATATTGCAATTACTAAATTATGTTAAATGCAGTTCAACTTGTTAAGTATCATGTTTATTTTAGTAATCAAAATTGTGAAATGTTTATCAGACATTAAACCTGATCAATGGAATCATAGACTGTATGCTATTATAGCAACTCGAACCCTATAAGAAAAAGGTGTTTATAGATAAATTAAGATTAGACAATTAATCAAGTAAATATAGTAAAAAGCAAAGTAAGTCTCAAACAAGACAAATCAATGATGAGAGATATCAAATGAATATATATATATATATATATAGAGCTGTGGCTACTTTAAATAAATTCATACCTCTGCTATACGTATTTTGAATTTAAAAATATAAAAAATGCATTCTATGTATTTCATCGTAAAACCTATTAATAATAACAAATTTTAACAAATTACCTAAAATTTTAGGCACTTATAACCTCATTAAGAGGGTTAATCATTGTGAAGTATAAGGTAATTTCACATATTTTTTGTTAAATATACATAAACTATCAGTGAAAAAATGAACTCTTACAAGAACAATATTGCAAGTACTGCCAATATCTTTATTCTGATAAATAAATACTTAATTATAATATTATTATATTAATAGTTGAAATGATTATACTGTGAATTAATGATGTATAACTCAATAATAACAATGATGTGGTTAGCTCATATTTTGTGTAATATACCCCATCCTCCACTAAATTTATAAATGCTTTTATTTTTATCATATAAACAGAGCAACAAAGAAACAAGATTATTAAATAATGATCTTAAAAGAATCTTTGGGGTGACTGTATGAAATATCCTCTATGGAACTTAAATATATACATTTCATTTTATAGCTTCTCTATTTAGACCATCACAGATCTTATTTAATTCACAAACATGATTGAAATATTATTTACAACTAATTAATCATAAAATTTATAAAATATGTAGAAATATAATTATAAGAAACTATTAACTACAATTTAACATAAATATGAGATTATTTCTAGTACATTGATTTTTAATACCATTCATTTTGAATTCCTGCCAGTCATTGGAAATTTTTGACATATTTTCAGTATTAAATGAGAATATAGTAATCGATTGATTTAACCATTATTTTTAGTTGCTTCTCGTTTATATATGGAAGCTTGTATATATTCAATTAATTATTTGAGAATGAATTTATATGAATAGTTACTTAAAAACATGAACTATGAACTATGAATTATTTTATTAAGCTATTCAATTTTACTCATATATTATTTTAAAAACAGAACTTCAATTTACATTATAATAAGAATACTTATATATGTTTTTAATAATAATTTAATATATAATTATCACTCTTTTTATTACTTGCCTTAATGAATGGCTTACTTTCGAATCTATAATTATTGACACATTCCTTAGTAATACAAATAACAATATAGCTTATTATAAATAAAACATATTAATTTCTTATAATTCACTAAGTAGTAATCATTCATTAGCCAGTCTATGATGTTTTACCATCTTTTACTCTTAGACGCTTCCCCTTTTTATCACTATATCACTATTTTCTACAAATATGATTAATATGTGATATTGAAATATAACTATTTAATTTATCTAAACATTATACAGTTAAATCACCAAATTCTGGATCATTTTTATCTATTACATTTAATGATTAACATATTACTATTAATCACACTTTTATTGATTTTCTCCCTAACTTAAGTATAGGTATCAATCGCTTTATTTTCAATCTTATTCGCTTGATTGTAGTGAGATATCACTATCTTCTCTATAATCATAACTCTCTTTTACTTTATAATCATCTGAGCTAAGATAGTCTAAAAAATTATCAATTAAATACAATAATTATGATTTTTAAAATGTAAGTGTGGATAAAGTTAAGATTCGAGATAGGAAACGATAAAAATTCCTTAAATAATGTATAACCAAGGCTCATTAAGAAGCTAAAGAACTCTTATAAAATTCGATCTGTAGATATTATAATATATTAGGTTAAATGATACGAAGTTAGCTAGGAAATTTATAGTATGATATCTAAACAAAGCTCTTCCTCATCATTCACTTACTCTTGCTTCTCATCAGATTTGTATTTCTCACCAATGATTTATAACATATAAATTTCTTCTCTGATTATTAAAATAATGTTTGCACGTTTCAATGCATAAATATTCAGCAACAAAAGGACTAAAAAAGCTAAACTCATTGACTAACTTTAAGCTATTCCAATATGATTTGAATGAAATTTATATATAATGCTCATATTTAATTTGTTATAACCTTACCAAGTTAGAAGCCAAAACTTTCCTTTTTTTAAATCAACAGCTAAGAGTTAGCATAAAGAATTCGTAAAGAAAAGCTTAGATGAAATACTTTAAAGACAATAATTAATGCTAATCATCAAATACCAAACACACACTAAGAATGAGACCACTATCCAATATTAATTAATCACTTTTCAAAAAATCTGCTTGTAAAACCCAAGTTCACTAAAATCAACACTCCATAACTAAATAAACTAGTAAATATATCTCAACATTTACGATTACTAAGTTTATGCGAAATATGAACTCATTAATAATTCTTTAACTTATATACCTCACGTTCTATCATTCAGAAAAGTCTCATCTCAAAGGGATAATTATATAATGCGGCTGCAGTGGCAAACTTCAATAAACTTAAGTGAACTTGATCAAAACTTATAAATTTCAGAATTCTACAAAATATTAAATTTAAATTGATTTCTTTGCAGTTCAATGAACCGCAGGTACTATATAGGGAGCCTATTAAAACGCCATTACCTAGTTTATGACATCAGAAATTGATCAGATTCATATATCAACAACTCATAAGACCTAACAAATCATACATAAGCAAAGTAAAGTTTCAACAATATTAAACATCTGAAGCTAGTTACATTGCTGAAAAATAAGGAGATTCAAACAGATCTTCTCAAAAGCAGATTATCAAACAAATAAGTTGTTATTTTTATAAGAACTTGTTAACAATCAAAAGATAAATATATCGATAATAAAGATAAAGAATTGTAAAACTTACATATCTCACTTTTCTATCGAGAGCTATAATTAAGAAACAGAAAAGAGACGACACTTCTCAACAATTTAGAATTTAAATTAAGAATAGTTGAATAACATACTTCCAATCTATCTAACTAATAAATAATTGATGTATGACATTGAGTAATGAACAAAAAAAAGATACTTAGAGAAAGGGAAGTAATTAATTATTTTGTGAAGTAAAAATCATAAATATAAATTACCTAATAGTGTTGGTATTAAAAATATATTTATTAAACTTAGGGGTCATCAGAGAGATTAAATTAGAAAATATTATAATTATATTATCATTTTGATATAAATGATATAATTGCATTCTAATATTTCTAATACCAATACTTCCATACCTTAATTATGTTAATAGTCATGTTGCTAATATTCTCAATAAATGTAGATTTTGCTATCTTCAAAAGTCATTCTGTCCAATTCTATTTACAATCTTCTATATCTCCCAGTACAAAAAGGTATTCTATTATTATGGAAATATATTCTTTCACTACAGATGAGCTACTTTCTCTAAAGCCAATTTCAAAATCCACAGCTACTTATATGACTGAGAGAATAATTAATCTGCTTATAATTCAGGACATGCTCACATTTTAAAGTGTGATTTATTGCTCATTTACAACAGCTTATTCAAATAAGAACAGGATCAGATTCTAATTGAGTTATTGACAATCTAATCTTGTGTAATTCGTATCATACTGAGTAATACAGTTATTAAATATTTTTTACATTTTTCTCTAATAGTATGTGCTCCACATAATGGTTATAGCCTGCTCTTTTCACTCATAGTGCTATTTAGAGTATGCTTTAGATATGCAAAATAAGGCATAATACCCTAATATGTCCATATTTGAACAAATTTAGGCATAATCGGTTACATTACAAGTTAACTCTTCATGGCAATCAGTGCTTAGATTTATACTTTTGTAATAGGCTATTCTGTATTTCAATATGCCAAGTATCTCTACACATTAACTATTTTACTTCAATCTAGTGCTGCTATTTGTAGGTTACCAACCAAAATGTCTTCATTTAAAGCAATATTCTTAAAGAAATTTTATCTTAAACTATAATTAAGTAAGTTTCGCTATTATATAACAATTAAAAAGAAAGTTAATGATATAAATGATAAATTTTAAGATTATTCACCAATCTAAAATTGCAATTTTGATTTGTAAATTATTTTGATAGTAAGTAATTTATTTCAAGGGCCTACTGTTTTTATATAACTTTTAATTAAATTACAAATTACTATATTTATCTTACATATATAAATCATGATTTTCTTCCAAAAAACTTATTTATAACTTCTTTCTATATTATTAATCTCATTATTTATCTTTAATTTAGTTGTACTAACCATTTAATTGTATTTAAATTAAGGATGTCCTTTTTATTCAAACAAAGAAAGCTTATTTGCTTGATAATTATTTGTAATTACATTAATTACTATATTTAGCGTTAGGCAACAAGAACAAAAAATATAGTTGTGAAGTAATTGGACCAATGAATTTTCAATGACTAAGCATATACACATTTATATTTAATAATTTTTTTCATTTCACTGATATTCTTGCTATACTAAACTACCATAAATTACCACAAGATATCATAATGGCGTAGTTTCAATATTTAAATTATGTTCATACATTGAACTATGAAATAAAATAGATTAAGTGAATAAGAATAATAATTTATTACTTGCAAATCAGTAGAAACATCGTAAATATCAGCACTGCCAAGGATTATAGATAGATTTAAATTCAAACTATGCAGGATACATTAATCAAATCAATTCCGATTTAAATAGTTGTAGGGAGTAAATGAATATAATTAAAATGATCTTAATAAATATTTCATAGCTATTAATTTGTGTTGGTGTATATATATTTAAATTAACAATTATATTAAATGTCTAAGTAGATAGATTAAAATAATAAGAGTGTCATATTATAAAATAGGCAATACTTAGTAGATATTTTTTATTATTAAGATATAAGGTGTCTGCGACTTGAAGCTTAGCTTTATAGAATATAAATCATTTAGTCTAAAATTGAAAGTGGATTGACGAACATTGAGTAATTACACACTTAACGAATGAAATAGCAATAAATACTGTGATATAAACATTTAAAGTACAGTTTATTATAAGCTTTAAATGAAAATAGGTTTATAAATTAGTTTCTTATTATAGCAGGATAATAAATAGATGAATTCAATGATAATAATTTGTTAATAAACATAAATAAAGCCGCTAACATTAAATTTCCTCATATAATTAATTATAATATGGTTAATTGGGCATATCACTCTGATAATTATGTCCAATATTTGGTTACTGCAAAAAGTACATTGAATTATTATAATTAAAACTAATATAAAAATATACTAAAAATGTAATCACATTAACTCTCCATTAAATTTATAATTATATATGTAAATAAGTAAGAAACTAATCCTATTCATTATGTTAGTCTTCAGTCCCTACTCATAAGCACCTATGTCCCTAATTGTAGAATTTGATGAAGTTTTTAATTTTTCTAATTTGAGTCCCTGTTAGTGAATCTTTCAATGTCTATTCTTGCTATGCGAGTCATTTTGATAACTACACTGACCCCCTTAAAGTCTAAGAATCTTAACATTAATCTTAACTTTTGATTTTAGATGAGTATAATGAGGTGATAATAGTAATCTTCTGAATTTGAGTTTCCTTTTTATTACATATTGTAGATGTTCTATAGAGAGTTTCTGATGCCAGCGTTAATATGGATTGAAATATAGAAAACTGTGAATCCTAAGATAACTTCTAGAATATCTACCCACCAAATTGTTAAAATTGGTAATTATTCTCAACCATTCCAACTACATAAATGGGCTATCAATAATGAGAACTCACTTAGAATTTGATCATGTTTTATAAATTGTCTATTTCTCACTCCTTAAAATATTGTGTATAATTTAAGTTTATAAATGTGTTATTTTAAAATTTAAACTTGCTTTAAAATATCTTAAGAGTCAAGGATAAAGATATTTATTTAACTTATCCAATATTTGCTTATGAGAAATCTGGTTTTCTTATGATTTGCTCTAGGAATTCTGTAAATGTATTCAGTAAAGTTTTTAACAATTGTCCCAAGTATGAAAAAATAATCAAATATAGATACCCATTTACAAAGTAAAGTGAATAAATATGTTATTATATTTTACTAAATAAATTAGATAGCTTTCATGATTAAATTAAATTTCATACATTCATCTTCATAAATTATAGTTCTACCAAAATCTAAGTTTGGTAAAACTATAATTATCTATAATAAAAATGGCATATTTATACTGGTAAAATATTTTAGTTGTAAAATTTATCAGTATAAGCAAATTAATGAACCTGTATATCTTAAAACAATTAGTTTTTGTGCCAATATGAACTAAGTTGGATAAGAACACCTCTACTAAGCTCTTTATCATAATAAAAAAGAAAAATAAAATTTAATAATAATTTTAGTTTTGTAATACCAAAATAGATATATTATTCATAATTTTTCTAATAATAATAAAGGAGGAATGGTTATTAAGCGAGTATAATCAAAATGTGGAGATCGTTATAAAGAAATCAAAAATGCAATTAATTAAGATTATGATCATTTCAAAGTATACTTATGTTTTTTCAACTGTAGAGATTTGAATTAAGATTAACTATTTTAATTATCAACTCTATATTACTAATCAAAAATGGAGAATTCTAATTAATTATTTTTTTCACTTTTCCTGATTAGTTTGTATTTTAGCGCAGTCTAAGCGATGTATCTGTAGTAATCTCCAACTTTTTTCTTAAATGTTTCTTAGATATCTTCACTATATCTTCAGGGTATCTTCATTGTATCTTCCTCAAAAAAAAAAAGTCAAATAAAATTAGAATTAACAATAGCAGTAGTAATAACAACAATAGCAACAACAATAATAACAATAATTTAATCAAAATTAAGCATTTTTACGAGCCTGGGATTTTTTCTAAAAAATCTAGTTTTCTTAAAATTCATAGTATTAAGACCTAATATTGAAGATGATGATGAAGATGACATTGATGAAAACTATGAAAAAATCAGTGAATTAAAATTTTGAAATTCTTAAGAATTTCAACCAGACTCCTAAAAATGCTTAATTTTGATTAAATTATTGTTATTATTGTTGTTGCTATTGTTGTTATTACTACTGCTATTACTAATTCTAATTTTATTTGACTTTTTATTTTTTGAGGAAGATACAATGAAGATACCCTGAAGATATAGTGAAGATATCAAAGAAAAATTAAAGAAAAAAGTTGGAGATTACTACAGATACATCGCAGAGACTGCGCTAAAATACAAACTAATCACGAAAAATGAAAAAAATAAAGAATTAAAATTCTCCATGATTGATTAGTAATATAAAGTTGACAATTAAAATAGTTAATCTTAATTCATAATCTCTACAGTTGAAAAAACATAAGTATACTTTGAAATGATCATAATCTTAATTAATTGCATTTTTGATTTCTTTATAACGATCTCCACATTTTGATTATACTCGCTTAATATTCGATCTTATCACTAGAATATACATCATGAGAACATGCTAACTTATATATTAAATTTGATATTGTGTTTCATACCAGTTTAGGTATACTTATCTGTTTTCAATTCCAATTGGCCTTATTCGTATTGTAGAATTATTTTAAGACTAAATTTTACTATATCAACATTAGGATGGTATATTTAATAATAATAGTTTACTTTTTTCATTTGTATTTCATATTGCCTTAGTAACCTTATATATGTACTCTCATATATTGCTCCACAATGTTATCGATATATAATAATATTGAGTCCTGCTCCTCGATTTTATACAAGTCTACTGCTTCAGCTGATAGTTACGTCGGTATCTAAAGTTCTACTTTGAAGTTTTTAATTTGAATCTAGATACTACTAACTACTTACTTCCTGTGGTAACAATCAAAACCCCAAAACCCTTTCAGTAGTTTGATTGAGTTTTTGATTGATAAAAGTAGACTATTAGTGCATACTTTATTAGGGTTTTAATAGGGTTTATGTAGGGGTTTAATGTTTAAATATTAGTAATTTAAGTGAGTATAACAAGCGAGTTTTTAAAATATTTCACACAAACATAAGCTTAGAGTCATGTGGCAGTTCTCTGAAGTTTATCTTTCTAAGTTGATGTTTGATTGTTTCTATTGTTTATTAATTCGCTTAGCTTGGCTTGATAATAGTTGAGTATGCAAGTTCTCTGAGACCTCCATTTATTTTATTTTTATCGAGATATTGTTTGATTCTCTGCTTAGAATCTCTCACCCTGCAGCTAAAGTAATCGTTTCTTGGCATGTCGCTCTCTATTACTATTACTGCGAGAGCCCAGATATCCCATTAAGTGTCTCCATCTCTCCAATCCTCTCGCTCTGGGAAATATCCAGGAGTGCCGTATACATTTCCTTATGAAGAGGCTTGCACTCTTTGAGCTCTGTTGAAGTCTATAATATAAACTCTAAGAGGCTGAAAATTCAACATGATACTCTCTGGCTTTAAGTCTCTATGAACATACCCTAGCTTGTGAAGCTCTTCAATCCCTTCAACTATCTGCTATACTATCTAGCTA